>KZ651737.1:30231-43483 GCA_001010745.2 Gerris buenoi
AAATATAATAATAATAAAAGTAAATAAGTATGTACAATTAAGTATCTACAATTGTTAGAGCAATTAATAGTAATAAAATATTAAGACAAAAAAACCTTTCCTTAATTAAATATCACCTAGATTCCACATTATGCTCATTAAAAACAATACTGTATAACACTGTTTATTTTCTCATGTAATAATACTTTTGGAAGGGAAAAATAAAAGCCAAACTAAAAATCAAAGAGGTAGGAAGGTGGGTTAGAGTAAAAAAAAAAACAAATTGGGTTAGATGGGCAAACTGGGTAGGTGGCAATAGAGGAAGTGAATGGGGTAGGTTAGATGTTATGTAAAAGGCAAGGCTTGCTTTTTCCCAAGCGGGCTACGGTTATGTGCCAATGATATAACTGATTGGATAGTTGAATAACATGCTACACCTCTCCTAACCTAAATTCTTTTACACAATCCTCAAACTGACTCGTACAGTTACGGTTCTCCGACTTCCATAACCGATATATTATCGAGAAGGCAGAGCAAGTTTACATGTAGCGGTAGCGTAGGATTTCACGGCTTCCTTACTCTTATGGAAGAGACCCGCCGGACCGTTGAAACACCCGATGAACCGATTATCGAAGGCCTTCTTCGAGATGGAGAGTTAATAAGAGCTGCCTTCCTAAGATGCTATTTTCAACGAATTAATAAACACTCTTGACATACAAAAAGGAAATGATCCTGGGCGAAAAAGAACGCACGTGTAACAGTTATACAATTATTATTAACGAGCCGATAAGCCTGTGGCAACTTAATTTTGTAATTAGAAAAAAAGTACAAGTAAATTAATCAGACAATCTATTAAGATAGGTTATGTTGGGGTAGTGCCCCGGCCAAGTCAAACCAACCTTTACTGGAACAATGTCAAAGCATTTCGGACCCACCTCTATATTACCTCATTAAAAATACTTATACATATAAAATTAATTATAAATTAGAGTTCAATAAAACCTGAACCAGAAATACAAAATTTCACACCTCTACCTATATTAGTTCATAAGATATATGAGCCTAAAGGTTTTGTTATTGCCACTGATCTATTGACTCATCATAATTCTAAGGCACTTCTAGCAATTCTAGAAACTTGAAATTTTGTATTTAGGTAGAGTTTAATGTACAGATAAAAGAATAATTACAAAATCCGATAAAATTCGGTATTTTGCCTTTCTCAAGGCAAATAGAAAAATCGGCTATGCAAAGTTAATAAGCGCTTTCTAGTAGATATTTTCGAAACTAGAGTATTATTTTTCTCTTATTAATAGAATTTTATATTGGAATAAGAGTGATAGATCTTTATTGAATATTGAGTTCGAAAATTTTTAACACTTCCTGCTCGTCTGCACTCGTACACCAGATGATTCATTAGTTCAATTAGAACACCCCACGCGTTACATACTTAGCAACTTTGTCTTTTTGTTTCAAACCCGTTTAATCAAAACAATGATAATTATTTCCTATTACTACTTATTTCTTATTATGTCCTTTCCCACATCTTTTCTATCTCTTTCTTATCATATAATATGTACATATTATGTGCTCAAAAACAACAAGAGGGTAAGAAACGAAAATTACTTACAAAAAGCAGTGAAATCCCAACAAAAACACTTGTATAAAAAAAAACTAAGCCACTAACAATGACGCAGCAAGAGCATACTAAGTTGTATACAACACTGCATAACCATAGGGAAAATATAAATTAAATAACGACAAACAGTTTAACCTATTGTGCCAAGTCAGAAAATGCTATTCAATTTAAACGTGTAAAGTGATTTGGGAAAGAAAAGATGGGGGGGGGGGGGAGTTTATGAGATACAAAGAATAGAGAGGGGGAAATGACAAATAACATCCATACTTGTACTGGATGTATTAGACCTAATAGAACTTCTTGGAGAGGGGAAGACTTAACCAAACTTATGATCTTACAACCTTTTACGCGAAGTGTTGAACATAAGTGTTTTTGTGAGAGGGGGAAATGACAAACAACATCCCTTACTTGTACTGGATGTATTAGACCTAGTAGAATGTAGAACTTCTAGGAGAGGGGAAGACTTGACCAAACTTATGATCTCACAACCTTTTACGCGAAGTGTTGCACATAAGTGTTTTTGTTGAAATTATATCTATTTGAAGACCAACAAATTAAAACACACATATAATTTTATTGGAATAAATGTGGTTGCCTTAGCTTAGCAATAACAAATCATATCGAGGGGAGTCGTCGCCGTTGTCCGGACACTACTCGATTATATAAATGATAATTAATTATTTAATTATTACTTTTTTTTAGAAAAAACATCCCTTATATGAATAGTAAAATTGAATAAATGATAAAAGTTAAAGATGTTGTAAATCCTATTTAGTTTAATCATATTATAGTTATGTAGACCCGCAATACACCAGGATAGTAGCTTCTATGCATATATCCTGGGTGTAAGAGCGACGCTAATTAACTTTCTTCTGATTTATGTCCACGTTTTTATTGTGTATATTGTTTTATGTTTTGTGACTATTATTTATGTTTAATTTGTTATGTGCCTACACATTTTGTATTGTTCTTTTTTCAGACATTATAAACTTTTAATAATTAATATAGTTTTCGTGTGGTTTATTCATATAAAGCCCCACAACAGTTTTTCAGAAGTGGGATTCGATTCGCTATTCCGAAGTTAGTGTTCGGTATTAATTATGAGTGATAATGAGAATGAAACTTTGTCTGTGCCGGTCGACGAGTTTACGAATTTTGAAGCAAAATCAAATTCGAAGCTAAGCACATCGGCGAATACTTTAAATAATGATTCCTTGAACATCGAGTCTTTGTTAGGCCTCATGAAAGCTCAACAAGAGTCGATGCAGTTGTTATTGCAGGCTAATCAAAATTCAAAAAAGGACGAAAAATATTGCGTGATTCCGGATTTTTCTAAAAATATTGTTGGTTACGATGGTAAGGATTTGACTATCAGTGAAAATTGGTTAGAAAACATCGAGAAGTCGGCGAAACTACACAGGTGGCCAGCGGAATTTACATTGGAGACAGCTAAAAGTAAACTTACCGGAGCTGCTTTATGCTGGTATGAAACAAATAAAACTGTTATTAATGATTGGTCACAATTTAAACAAGCATTCAAAAACCGTTTCGTTTTTGAAGAAAATATAACGTCATTATGGAATGCCATGAATAGCAAGGTTCAAGGTACAAAAGAAGACCTTAGCCTTTACTTTCATGATAAAGTTAAGTTATGTGAAAAGTTAAAGTTAAGTTTTGAGGAACAAAAAGAAAGAATCGCGATAGGCTTAACTAACAGAGAATTAGCGAGTATGGTTCTTTCAAAGGACCACACTTCCATTGATGGCTTATTTAAAGATCTAATAAAATTCGAAAGGATCATTGAAGAAAGGAAGAATGTTCGTATAAACAAAACCTCTCAACCTATGGCCGAGGTAGTGAAACCTTTACTGGAAAAAAAGAAAGTAGACTCAACTCTGAAAACTCCTGCATCCTCATCTTCAGCTCAAGTTAAACGCTGTTTTAATTGCTTCGCAAAGGATCATTTGTTAACAAGCTGCCCTAAGCCGCGCAGAGAACGGGGTTCATGTTTTAAATGCGGTTCTCCTCAACATCAAGCAAAAGAATGCACCCGACGTGATTCTACTACCAATTATGTAATGGATAAATTGGACGTTGTTACTCCTTCGTACCAGGTCAACGCAACAATGACACTTCACAATGTTAATAGTATCCCAATTACTGCAATTGTCGACACAGGTAGCCCCATTTCTTTAATTTTGGAAACATCAGTGCCTAAAAACCTTATAACTAATGTAGAAAAACCACAGTCTTTTCATGGTATCAACCATTCAAAATTAAATATTATTGGTAAACTTAGCGCTAAATTAATTATTTCCTCTGACCAGGAATTAGAGACAAGTGCTGATTTTCATGTGGTCCCAATCGGAACCATGGAATACAGTTGTCTATTAGGCAGAGATTTTATTAATAAAAACAATTTAAGGGTTGTGTTTGAACAGGATGTAAAATTTGAGAAAAAGGAAATTAAAAATAATTGTGAGGAACCTGATTTTATATTTTTAATAGAGGAAAATTGTCTTGACGATAAAGATCCATATTTAAATGTAAACCCCAAAATTGATTTTGAACTAAAAAATAAATTTTTAAAGTTGATTAAAGAGTCCTACTTAGAAGCGGATAAGCCCTTAGAACCGGAAGTTAATTATGAAATGTCAATCAAAGTTAGGCCAGGCCACCAACCGTTTTTGGCCAGGCCAAGACGACTGTCTTATTTTGAAAAAAATAAAGTAGAGGAAATAGTAGATGATTTATTAAAAAGGAAAATAATTGAAAAAAGCGACTCCCCTTACGCCTCCCCTATTGTTCTTGTACCTAAAAAGTTGAACCAAAATGACACTAAAGCATCTGATTGGCGGCTTTGTGTTGATTTTCGTAAATTAAATGAGATTACATTAAAGGATAATTTTCCTTTACCGTTAATAGATGATCAAATCGATAAGCTTAGAGACAAAAATTATTTTACTAATCTTGATTTAAAAGACGCCTATTATAATATGAATGTTGCGAAAGATTCAGTCCCTTTAACTTCTTTTATTACTCATACAGGTCAGTTTCATTATTTAAAAGCCCCTTTTGGACTTAAAAATTGCCCTGCTGAATTCAGTCGTTATATTATGAAGATTTTTAGACATCTAGTGGAATGTGGTAAACTGATTATATATTTTGATGATTTATTAATTGCTACAAAAACACCAGAAGAAAATTTAGAAATACTAGATAAAGTTTTTCATTTACTTGTAAAAAATAAACTAGAATTAAAATTATCTAAGTGTTCTTTTTTTCAAACTCAAATACAGTTTTTAGGTTATGTTATTACTGGGAATGGTATTCAACCATGTCCATCTCATATAGAGGCTGTGAGCAAATTTCCTGTCCCTCGAAATTTCAAAGATGTTCAAAGCTTTATTGGTTTGACATCTTACTTTAGACGCTTCATAAAAAACTTTGCTCTCCTAGCCAAACCCTTGTATGATTTGTTGAGAAAAAATGCAGAATTTAAATTTAATGAAGATGAACTAAATTCTTTTGAGACTTTAAAGTCAATGCTGAGTGAACATCCTATATTAGCTATTTATAACCCTCAGGCTGAAACACAGTTACACTGTGATGCCAGCTCTCATGGCTTTGGCAGTATCCTTATGCAAAGGCAAAATGACAATAAATTTCACCCAGTATTTTATTATTCTAAAAAGACATCTGAAAGTGAGAGTAAATATCACAGCTATGAACTAGAAATGTTATGCATCGTTAACTCTCTTAACAGGTTTAGGATTTACCTTCAGGGTATAGAGTTCAAAATTGTTACTGACTGTAACAGTATTAAATTAGCGCTTAGTAAGAAAGAGATAAATAATAGGATACTCAGATGGGCTTTGGAACTACAAAACTATTGTTATACTATTGAGCATCGCTCAAATAAATATATGTCACATGCTGATAGTTTAAGTAGAAATTCTGTTTTGATAATTGATGATAACAGTTTTGAAAGAAATTTAAGTATTAAACAAGATCAAGATAAACCTATAAATGAATTAAGATCTCAACTGGAGAAATCAGAACATAAATATTACGAAATGAGAAATGGATTAATATATAGGAAATTTAATGATAAATTACTATTTTATGTACCAAATTGTATGGAGTCTAGTGTGATTAAGTTATATCATGATGAAATGGGTCATGTTGGAGAGAGTAAGACATGTGAATTAATTTTGCGTACTTACTGGTTTCCAAAATTAAGGACCAAGGTCAAATCTCATATATCTAATTGCCTCAAATGTATTAGTTATTCTCCTGTTTCTGGCAAGAGTCAAGGATTCCTTCACCCCATTCCTAAAGGAAATTTACCATTTCAAACTATACATATAGACCATTATGGCCCATTAGAGAAAACTAGGTATAAATTCAAATATATTCTGGTTGTAATTGATGCTTTTACTAAGTTTGTTAAGCTATTTCCTTGTGTCACTACAGATACAAAGACGGTCATTAAACATCTAAAGTCATATTTTCAGAATTATAGTAAGCCCTTAAAAGTTGTATCAGACAGAGGTAGCTGTTTTACTGCTTATGAATTTAAGCAGTTTTTATCTGATTTTGATATTAATCATGTTCTAATTGCTTCAGGTGTTCCTAGGGCAAACGGACAAGTAGAGGTTGTGAATAAATCTGTAAACAGTATTTTATGTAAATTATGCAAAGAATCAAATAAATGGGATCAAGAATTAGACAAAGTAGAATTTTGTATTAATAATACCGTTAATCGCAGTACAGGTAAATCTCCAAGTATGCTTTTATTTGGAATTGATCAGAGGGGTCAAATTCAAGATAGCCTTAGAGATTTTCTTGAATCTCAAAATCATCAAGATAGGGACTTAAATTTAATTAGAAAACAGGCTGAAGATGAAATTGTTAAATCACAAAATTATTGTAAAATATGGTATGATAGAAAGCACAAAGAACCTTTTAAATATAAAGTAGGTGATTACGTAATGATAGTAAACACCGATGTGACACCTGGGGTTAATAAAAAATTGATACCCAAATATAGAGGACCCTATGTTATTAAAGCCGTGCTGGATCATGATCGCTACATTGTGTGCGATGTCGATGGCTTTCAGTTAACTCAAATTCCATTTGAGGGTGTTATGGCTTCTTCTCGTATGAAGCCTTGGATAGAATCTACTCAGGATTCTGATGTATCTTTATCTGATTCAGACCAAGAATAAATTGTATTTAGTAAATTTTAATTTTAATGAGTACTTTTATTTTAAATTCTTCTTTTAAATTATGATACTTTTAGGATACATCTTCAAAAATAAATAAAGAAATTAAGAATATTGTGATTAATTTTAAATTTGTACTATTTAAAATTTTGTATATTAGATTTACTTACCTGATTAGATATTTTCCTGAACTTAATTTTTTTTAAAAACCTGATATGATTTTTTTATGCTACATATAACTGATGACGACGTTATTTCTATTTTTCTCAAATTATGATTTTTATGTTATGTCCAATTATGTCAATTAATTATGTCTACCCTGTTATGAAAAATTATGAAAATCTCCTACGATTTTAAACTTTCATTTATGTTATGTTAATTATGATTATTTTTTTATCAATGTTATGTTAATTAATCCTGATTGAAATGAAGGCCTAATTGTGATTAAGATTATTTTTATGATGCCCTGTGTAACCTAAAGAACAAATAAAACTTACCATGATTTGATTATTTGAATAAGATTAATAATTATAAATATATTAAAAAGTAAACCTACTGTGACATTTTATATATCTTGTATACTATTTCTAACATTAATTGAAATTTTAGAATACTTATTTGTGTCTTTATAACTCTTTTAGTAATAAATTTTATTTTTTTTTTTATAAATTTTTGTTGTCTTACTTTTTGATAGTTTTAACTTAACTTAAATTTTTTTTTATAACAAGAATACACAAAATAATTTTAGTAAAAATTCATTTGTACTATTTTGATTGAGGGCAATCAAAGTGTCAGGATGCCCGAAACTGTTGTAAATCCTATTTAGTTTAATCATATTATAGTTATGTAGACCCGCAATACACCAGGATAGTAGCTTCTATGCATATATCCTGGGTGTAAGAGCGACGCTAATTAACTTTCTTCTGATTTATGTCCACGTTTTTATTGTGTATATTGTTTTATGTTTTGTGACTATTATTTATGTTTAATTTGTTATGTGCCTACACATTTTGTATTGTTCTTTTTTCAGACATTATAAACTTTTAATAATTAATATAGTTTTCGTGTGGTTTATTCATATAAAGCCCCACAACAAAGACAAAAAAATAAAATAATTGAAAATATTATGCATTATAAATATTGAAAAATAAATCATCATTTCATTAAAAACATTACAACAGACACAATAATGCTCATAAAAACAAGCTAGTCATTAGAGACAAAATAAAAATTAATTTAAAAAGATAATAAATGCATAATAGAAGAACTGATAACATCTTTATTAGGAAGTAATCTTAATAAAGATATCTTATCTCCAAGTAAGAATTACAAAAAAGTTCTGGTTTCAATAAAGGGGTAAAACAGGCCCAATAATCATGCTTATATATCAAAACAATACTAAATATACATGCAAAACTAATATCATGAAGTAATATGCATTTAAAAAAAAAGTAAATAAATAAGTTTGGAAAAAAGGTTAATACTAAAAAAAAATCAATATACCAATATAAACAAAAGAAAACAAGAAAAGAAATCACACAACAAAACAAATTATAAAAGAGTATAAGAGAGAGAGAAACACAAATACCAAGATTTAAGTAGCGAACTTAAGTATTATACAATACAATGAGAAGTAGAAGAGAAAAATAAAATAAAAACTAACTACGGAAAAAAATAAATAAACGTAACACACCGTCACTGAGAGTTGGCTTCGTAGATTAGTTCGTTCAATGTATACAGGCTGAAAAGAAAAAAACAGATAACTATGACATTTGCGAAGAAAAAAATTAAAGTTATTTAAAATTAAAAATAAAGTAAAACGAATAGTGAAATAATCAAGTAGTGATAACTGATGTTAATAAAAATAATAATAAAAAAAACTGTATACACAACAAGGAAGTAGAAACTTTTGAAAAGGGAGAGTGGTAAGGCAAGTCGAACACGAGAGCTAAGAAAAATTATAACTGTCTTAAGAGTACGGCTGCACGGGGAGAATAGGGAAGCGAGGTAGTGGAACGGAGTTAGGTAGAGATTGAGGAAGAGGAATCGAGAATTATAAGTAAGGGGATAAAGCTTGTATACGGAATAAGGAAGTTTATGTGGCATTTAAACTGAAGAATAGGTTACAATAAAAACCACGTAGGTGAAGAGCCTTATAAATTAGGTGTAATATAATGAATAGCCATACAATGGATATAAAAAAAGAAACATTTTCAATTTAAGTACAGTTATAACGTTAATTATTATTGGGTCTCAAAATCGCAGAGGATGTGAAAACATACGATAAAATAGTAGGAAATTCGTATTTCAATTGAGTTTTCAACCTTATGTCTTCAAGCAGTGGTTTTAGAATTGGATCATATTTTAAAATCTAGAAAAACTTAAGTAAAATACTTTTATCACAATTACATCTTTAAACTGTTTAGAAAAGGCAACTTATGAGAAAGATGACTATTCGTTTACTCTCAAATGAAAGGCAACTAAAGCGACGGACCGGTATTGCTCATGCAACGTCATGTAAGCTACTGTTTTCAACCTTGTCTTCAAGCTAGTGGTTTCAGAGAGGGTATTGGGTCACACTTTACAATCTAAAAAATACTAAAGTAAAAGACTTTCATCACAATTACGTCTTTCAACTGCTTAGAAAAGGCAACTTATGAGAAAGATGACTATTGGTTATACTCAGATGAAAGGGAAATTAAGCGATGGACCAATATTGCTCCTGCAATGTAGTCAAGTAAGCTGCAGTTTTTAACCATATGTCTTCGAGCGAGTGGTTTTAGAGAGGGTATTGGGTCACATTTTAAAATTTAGAAAAACTAAACTAAAATATTTTCATCACAATTATATCTTTAAACTGCTTAGAAAAGGCTACTTATGAGAAGGATGACTGTTCGTTATACTCAGATGAAAGGGAAATAAAACGATGGACCAATATTGCTCCTGCAATGTAGTCAAGTAAGCTGCTTTTAATCGTCTGTTGTCATGACTCTACCTTACCGCATTACTCTTTCGACAAAAGTAACGTTTTATTTCGTTCCCCTATAACATATAGATTTAAATTGTCATTGCGAGAAGTTTTGTAAAACAAAGATAAAGTTAAAGTGTCTAAGTAGCAAATAAACATATTTCCGCAATCACATCCTCCTGAATTTCGATTTAGGTAATTTTTTTAATATAATATGTAATAATAAAATGTTGACAGCCATTTTTCGGTGTTATACACATAACTTCAGTTTACATTTTACTATAAACACTATAAGTAAAGTGAGTTCATAGATTGAAAACATAAATTTTAACTGAGAATGATAAAAAAAAATAATAGTTTTAGAGTGATAAAGAAATTAATTAAGTAGGGGAAAAAAACATTTTTAATGATAAGAAATTTCTTTTAATGCTGCTGTCACTTTAAAAATGACATTTTTAAACAATTTTTGTTATTAGCATAATTTTCTGCGATAAAAATTAGTATTTAAATAAGATTTAGTTTACTTTGAGTTAATTGACCAAGCTTAACCAAATTAACTTCTCTGTTTCATGGGACAATGTTCTAAATCCAGAACCGTCCGGAACGTCCGGCATTTCCGGAACGTTTGTTGGTATTTTGTCCGTCCGTCTGTAAATATGTTACACCTCGATGAAAAGCGTTGTTCGATTTTTCTAAAATTTGTCATGAATATTCCTTGAAGTCTTTAAAATTGATGGGCACTTCTTTAGAATTTTTCACCCCATTTAAAAAAAAACAGAGGGGAGTAACAATCTAAAGAAGGTGTAAGGAATGTTCTTCTTTAGACTTGTTACTCCCCTTATCAAAACAGAAGTAGGATATTCCTTTGTCCCTAAGTTCATTGGTCTAAACATCCTTTTTTCTTAATAGTTATTTAGTCAGTCATTTTCATTCTAAAACAACATAGGGGAGTAACAATCTAAAGAAGTATGTTTGTGGTTTATGTAAAACAATTATATGTAAATGTATATAAGTATTTTTTATTTCTTGAACTTTAGCATATATGTTACTCAAAGTCATCAATTCAATCATGATGATAAGCGAGGTTTACTGTTCGCTGAATTACTAGCATACTGTTCATATAAACAATATCAGCATAAGGCCTAAATAATTTCCGATATTATATATAAGCTAAAAACAATGATTGAACTGGTATCCTGGAGAAGGACATGCTATACCAAATTATGCTTACTATAATATAAGTTATGCTCTCACAACATCGTCCTAAGCTACTTATATTAGGTTGTACAGAAAAAAAAATCATGTTAATAATGTTTAAATATATCAAATCTATAGAAACATTCCTTGTTCTCATACACCTTAAGAATTCAAGGACGATCTTAGCCCACGCATAATGTTGCAAATATCCGTATGTCTGATGGCAAGTATAATTTTCCACTAGTAAGATTGATAGTTTGTTAATATTGAAAGAACACAAGTAAAAAACGGGCCTACAAACCTTGAAACACAAAACTTTGCCACAAAGCCTGTCAAATTTGAAAACACAAGGCGATAATCGGTTTTTGTTATGGAGAACATCACATGGAGTTCAGTTATAAAGTTATAAACGGGAATTTTAGATCAATCTATCACTTACAAAAAATAAAATTCTGATTAAGTTAAACCGTAAAAATAAAAGTGCTTAATGTTCTTGTCAAAGCATTGTCCATTTTTACAATTTGACAACTACTTAAGTTAAAAATGTTATGAGTAATCTTGAATTTATGTATTATAAGAAAGAAATAGTAATAAGAGAAAGTTTAAAGGTCATAAACAAATCAAAAGGTAAATGATAAATTTAAAAAAAATAAAAAAATAAAAAAGAAAAGTATTTGTTCAGCAATTGCTTTAAAACAAACGCACTACAGAAATAGATAACATTTAGGGTGATACACTGAAAAAAAATCGAGGATTTACTCGGAAGTTTAATAGCCGAAGTACAACTCAAAAAAATGCTGAAAGAAGTCTGAAACTCAGTAAATATATACAACTGAAGTTTAACCTAACAGGAAAATTATGATTTCGATCTATGTATTTTGTAATATCTTTTATATAATCGAGTAGAGTCCCGACGACGGCAACGGCGACTCACATCTAAATGATTTATAACGTTAAAAATTGATGAGCTATAAGCTCGATTTGAACCAGTGACCAGCACATGGAGCATAATCTCTACCACTGAGCCATCCCACTGTAATGATTTCGTAGCATAAAACTTACTATTTAAACAGTAAATATCTATTTATATATTTTAATTATAACTAATTATCTCTCAGCTCTTTTTTTCAACCATATTTATTCTGCCCGTTGCCACGGGCTTAAAGGCTAGTATTAATATATTTCAACTGAAATATTCCGATGAACTTGTGAATTTGATCGGTCGAAGTTTTATAATAATAGTCGAAGTTTTTAAAATACTGTATATGAATTTAAAAAATGTAATACCTCTTCAATTGTACGAGTATATGGCACTTTATTATAATAGTTTTAGTACACTACAAATCCCAAAACGAGAAATTGATCTATCTATATTTTAATTTATTTGCTGCATGCTACTTAAACAATACATATTCAAACAACGATATTATATTGAATTATCAAGTGAAACGTAAACATTATACTAGAAGTTCCTTAGTTTTTGGAACATTCGCTGATTTTTTTAACTAATTTTCCATCTACTGAAGCATTACGGAACGGCGTTCCGGAACTAGTACACCCCTGCTACTATGAGATATTAAATACATACAAGGACCAAAATTGTAATATTAAAACTATACAAAGACTAAGTTTTTTAATTACGTTTTAAGTATTAATCGTGGTTCTTCTTCTATATATATACGATTATACAATAGAGAATACCCCCAAAAAATAAATATACACGTTAGAAATTCGACATATCATAAAACTTAGATTTTAAAATCACAACGATTCTTTGAGGTTATATGATTCAACTATTCTTTGAGGATATTTTGGATTATGCTAAGAGCCTAAAAAACCGAGTACACAATTCATTTAACGACACAACCATAACGTATTTAGTATATTACATGTTCTAGTCATGAAGTCATGAGTATTAGTATAATATAATGACTGTTGTCATTATATTATACCCAAAAATTTCCGAGTTCAAACAGCCGACTGCGGCTAGCTAGAAGCAGGTTACTGACCCTTAATCTAGGAACTATTCTTTACTCAGAATATGATACCTGATAAAGATATTTAGCAAAATAATTAAGATTCAGTGGGTCAACAAATTTAAGAGATAGTTTCGATAAGGTTATAAGATTAAATTATTTTTGAAATGTCTATTTTATTTTTATATTTATTAGCAACACGATTTTTTTTCCTTATGAATCATAGGCTCTTGAGTGTAAGACACGTTTTATTTATTTATATTGTCCC
>KZ651737.1:62748-88373 GCA_001010745.2 Gerris buenoi
CCATTGAAGCTCACTCAGGGCCTGCAATGTACACTTTATAATCATATTTGATATTATAAATCATATTAGATAGAGAAATGGTTTTTTTTTGTGCATTGAAACGCCTTTTTTTATTTTCTTTTTTGCAATTGTATCAAAATATATCTATACAAGTTTAACGTTTAGTTGTTACGCAGCGGGGGCGTGCATTCGCCTTCCGGCATGGCTGTAAGCCGAACATGAGCAGACCTATATCACGAATGTATGCAATAGTTACGCGGTTACGTGCGTAACACGTAACCTGGCCCCATTCACGTAACCACTGTTCCATTCTTACTGTTACGAATGAAAAAATAAATAAATTCAAAGAAAATAAAAATCACACGGTTGTATGTATAAGTATAAACAGGTGAATGTAAGAATATCACAATACATTCTCGTAAAAATGAAATGTAAGTTCCTATATATAGTTTTAGAGAAACGACAAAAAAATAATTTTTCTTTTAAAGTTGATTTTGTAAGATATAGTAAGTGGTGAAGGATGTAGGGTATAAAGTAATGCATTCCGCATTCCATTTGCTTTTTTTAAATTGATTTTCCCTGTAACTCCTTTTCAAGGCTGCAAATCTAGAAGGTATAAATGTAGAAAATATATAGTGACATAAAACCATAGAGCAGAAATGCTTGAATTTTAACTGCAGACTATATTTAGGAAATGAATTAGATTGACGAGGAAATAAACTTACGAACTTTCAAAAACGAGGTTTACCAATTTACAGATTATTAATGTACACAGGTAATGAGGCACATCTAGAGGAAGGCTATTAGGGCCATATGGTCAGGGCCCCGAGGACTCCAGGGGCCCCGCGGGCTCCTGGAAAGCGCAAAATGTGTAAAAAGTTATAAGATGCTTATAAGTTCAAACAAAATTTAAGGGAACTATGGAATTTATCATGAATTTCCTAACGCACGAGGAACTAAAGAGGGTCTCCTAAATGTAATTTGACCCGAGTCCCATTGAAGCTCACTCAGGGCCTGCAATGTACACTTGCTGAAAAATTTCCCCCTTTTTGAAAAGGAAAAAACATACGCAAATGCAAACTTAGATAGATACTATTAAAATATACAACAAGTTAAAGCAAGTCTGTTTATTTAAATAAAAATAAATAAGTACATAAAAAAATTATAATTTTTAGTGTTACAATTTGCTTGATTAGTATGATTGAACGATTACTTGAATAATAAATAATAAAATAATATTAAATGTGAGGAATTGTGGTACCAATGATATATTTAAAAGCAAGCGTTCGTTTATGTTTACTAGAAAAGTAAAAATATATTATGTTGTTTTAATTTTTGGATTCTGAGCAACCCTTTTGACCATTTTGGATTATCTTGTACCGGACGCAATTCAGATGTAGGATTAAAAATGTGCGGACGCAACTGTTACATCTCACTAATCAGATTTGCATAACCGGGCGCAACTAATATACATCCGTTTTATAAGTACGGAATCTTTATCATTACATATTTTAAAAATATGTTTCAAATTGTTCGAATTATAATACAAAAAATAAAATGGCTTTAACTT
The DNA here is from genome assembly GCA_001010745.2 of Gerris buenoi. Lineage (NCBI taxonomy): Eukaryota > Metazoa > Arthropoda > Insecta > Hemiptera > Gerridae > Gerris > Gerris buenoi. The sequence goes on from KZ651737.1 coordinate 64,319, forward strand.
GAAATTCATTACAAAAGTTCCATTTGTACTCTTTACCAAAAACCATTTAATACTTCCGGTAAAATGTCTATTAGTGTAATAAAAAAAGAACGGCTACAGCTTTAACAGGTTTCGGATAACGGAACTATAACATTTAGTTACAAAGGACGCAATGAAATGTTAATGGAGGAATTTCAATACATTAAGATCTGTAGGAAGTCTGGAGTAATTTGGTGTAGATGGAAGGGTTACGGTCAAGGAAGTTCATGTTCAAGGAAGTTCACGTTCAAGACAGTCCGGATAGCAAGGTCCTATAACTGCCTCCGGTTCCTACTATAAGCTCATACTACACAATTAACAATTACCATTCATTCAATATTCCATAAGATAATTTGTATTTATTCTTACATAAGCTTTATTCCGTTATCTTTTGACACGGAGATAGTTAAATATTATTTCTTTGTTTGAAATATCTGTATGAATCAAATGGTTTAACATCTATTGAACGGCCATAGACATAGATATTGAATTAATGGTTTACGAACAAGGATCTAAAAGAGATAAAATCACTAAATTTTACATCGCATTTTTTTATGTATAATTATTAATGTACGGAAGAATTTAGAGAGTTTATCATTTTTATTTTATAGACTATTATGTTTATAAAATTGTAGTTCCCAATTTTCCAACATTTTGCAACAAGATACAATCCAGATGCATTCTTAACATAATTATTTAAATAAAAACATTCACTGAAATTAAGTTAATCATTTTTCAGAATCATTCGACAAGGGTTTTCCCCAAGCATATACACTAACTCCTCTATTACTTTTCTTTTACTTACATATTCGATAACGGAGAACAAGGGGCATAATTATTTTATGGTCGGGGTTTTCTCGTATTTCCCTTTCTCTTTCGATATACTAACTCACGACATTAAAGCCAACTGGCTAAATCAATTTATCGAATAATAAATTGTGCTAATACAACATTCATTTGATCATAAATTAATTACAAAGAAATAAACCGGACATCATACCAACGGCAGTCGGAATGTTCAAACAATATAATAATCGAAATAATACAATGGAATAATGAGAATACAAGTGTTCATAATGTGACTCCATTCTACATTCATTTTTGTTTGAGGAATATGATTATCGTTAAAATGATATACGTGAATTAAGCGGTATTCTATAGGTGGATAAATGTTTAAAACAGGATTGATTGATAATGACAGGATTTAAAAATTAATGGAGAAATAATCATCTTCTTTAAGAAAATCTGTTTGGGGTGGTGTCAACAGAGAATATGGTTGTGGGGATTGGGTATGATAAAAACCAAATGTGTTCTTAAAATTGATAACATCTCTTATAATTCATAACACGAACAGGCGTCAAAATGGATATGTTCTAAACACTTTAATCTTATAATTCGTACAAGAAGTTGCGGTATTGAATATTAACGCATTAGTTTTCAAATTGCTGAATTTAAAAGTATTTATAATATAATATTATTTCACGTTTTTTAGGTATCATGTTTTACATTCGATTTGCATTAATTCTCGGCCGTTTTAGAATCTGTGACACCTAAGATGATACAAGTAGTCCAAGAAGTTTATAGAACATTTAGTTTTTTTGTTTACTTCTGCTTAAATTATGCCTATTGCTTTAAAACTAGTAGAAAGGATATTGCTTTACTTAAGGCCCCCATACACGGTCGAAATGTTTGCGCAAACATCTTGACTGTGTATGGGGCTGTTTAATGTTTGCGCAAACATTATGTTGACGTGTATGGCCTAAATTTGCCCGACATCAGGTTTGCGCAAAATGCTTGATCGTGTATGAGGTTTTTTAGGACCTGGTGTGATAATGTTTGGATAATGAGAAGAACTAATAATTATTTTATTACGAATACAAAAAAAAATGAATCATGGGGCAGAGGACAAGCAACTGTGCAAGGTCGAAATGAATTAGGCATTGTTGAGTATAATAGGAAATCTTTAATGCTGGACGTTCCCATATAACCTAGTCTTGTGCTCCATGTCCAAGGGACCGAGGGCGAGAGATCGAACGGACCGTACAATTATTACTGAAAAGCAACGGAGCGAGATAACAATCGGTGGGCACACCTTACCAGAAGAATGTTTTTAAGGGCGACATAGTTACCCAAATGTACAGTAGTTTTGTTCCTTTAAACCGTCCTCCGGACCTTTTTGTGGGAGGCTAAGGTGGACGGATCCTTAATACAAGAAGTAAGAGGGGATCTGTGGGAAGCTACGGAGGGTTGGGCAGGTGTCCTCAGGTACTATAGTACCTGCTTACCTGCTTCGGTTCGGTAGTTCACCTGTCACCCGACCTTCCTCCTCCACCCTATTCAGATACCGCAACCTCACCGTTCCTTTCGACAAAAATAAATCTAAGGGGTCTCGAGAGAAGAAGAAAGAAAAAAAAAAAAATCCGAAATGCCGTTTATCGACGAAATTCACTGTATACTTTTTTTAGGTTCAAAAGCTTTTCATCCGACTTCATAAAAGGTGGAACGTGAAATTAAATGAGATTTGACCTGAGATATAGACAAACGATATGTTCTCCCAACTGAATGAAATACGATTCCAAATCTTACGTGACAAATACTATGCAATCATTCTGAGAGACAAGTTAAAAAGCGGTTGTTAAATTAAATCAAGTGTAATAATTCTATTGTGTATTTCAAGATGGTGGAGAAATGAGATAAAACATTTATCGATGAAGAAAGTAGGTAATAATGACGTGAAATGTAATATTAAAATATTAGTTCGTTCACAATTTATTCAGTATTGTCATCAACATATTGGTTTAATTTCAATATTTACATGTTTCGACCACTTCGACCATGTTCTTCGGATGCGACGTTGGATGGTATTTAAATACTGATTCTATTTAAGGTCATTGATAATCTGCTTTAATGGAACCTATATTTTTTTCTATTCCGAAGGGTATTCATATGTTCTACATTTTTTTAAAAAATGTAATGCATATAAAAATTTTATGTCTATATGTTTAATAGTCTAATCAGATCCTCCTATATTTTCTTCAAAGAAAATACTATAAGGGTAAAATCTTTAAAATGGCATTTCAAATAAGTATTGTTTAAAAATCTAAGAAACGATTAACATTTGGAGTAATTAAAAAAAAAAAGAAAGAAGAGTAATTTTAATTTAGCATTAAAACAAAGTGGTAACTATTAATTGGTTCAAGATCCACTTCCGTACGAATGTCTAGCTCTGCTAACGCTAACCGTTAAATACTTTTAACCATATTTCCTGTCTTAAGTTATGGGGGTCATAATACACCATCTTAATGTTATTCATGTATAAATTTCGAAGATTAGATATCATTCGTTATCAATTCCACTTTTTTTAATATCTTTAATAAGTTTTTTTTTTTCTCTCTCTCTCTTATAATATTTCTTTTACTTCATATCTTTCGTAAACTTACTTTTTCAACACAACAGGGAAGAAGAACTTAAGGCCCCCATATACGATCAAACATTTTGCGCAAAATGTTAGCGCAAACCTCTTTTCGGCCAAATTTAGGCCATAGACGTCAAACATCATGTTTGCACAAACATCAAACAGCCCCATACACGGTCAAACATGTTTGACCGTGTTATTACCCTTAGACTGTGTTATTAAGAGTTATAATGTCATTATTAGTTTCCAATAAAAGTCGAATACTTGATATTTTGTACTAAAAATTATGAGATAGTAAATAATATAGTGTTTGAAAACCAAGTTAGTTAGATCAGAGGATTTCTATCTAAATACGATAATTAATAAATCTAATAGTTAAATTGATAATTAATAAATACGTCTCAAGATTGTAAAGGAAAAATAATTTTAAAATAAGGTTTGTTTTCATGAAATAGGTGTTATGATAATCTCTTAATTTATTATAGGTTTTTTTTTGTTTAAAATAATAACAGTTAGTTTAGCAAAACTCTTAACAAGGCAAGCGGACCGTACCAAGATGATAATGCGCATAACTGGATACAGAAGGAAACGTTTCTCGGGGGCCGGTGTCCTTGATATGAGATTAAACGAAACGAATAACGGTGAACGGTGTGAAATCGAATCGAGGAAGAGGAAGAGATGAATCGAAAAAAGCATTTAATAGTTTTAAAAGGTTTCCGAGGCACGAATGCACAGGATGATGGTAGATGAGGAGAAGGTATCGGGGAATTATTCGAAGACTTAGTAAGAAGTTGGAAGAACGGCCTTGATTGCAAAATTGTCAAACGGACGCAAAAAAGTAGGAAGCGATAAATATAGGAATGAATCTGAGACTGCTAACCCTACAGGAGTTGGAACTCGTCCTCTTAACCGTGACGCAACATGTCCCTGATTCTTTTTTTCTTCTTTTTATAAGTTGTGGATGACGGAACTGGAGGACTTTCCCCCGACGAGAACGAAGCTTCCAAGGTCGAGTCGGTTGGCATCCCTTCCTTGTGGCAAGCCCGGCCAGGCGTCGGCTCAACGTCAACCTACCCACGGCACAGCACTCCCTTCCTTCTTGGACCCGACAATAAAACTATCGCAGTACACGCAACTCTAAGCATTCCGTTTAACAATGCTTATGAAAAAAGTCCACCATTAGATGGAAGAATAGAAAAAAACAAGTGACAAATTTAGTACGCTCTTAAAGATTTAAGGCACGTTCAAAAATGATTGTGTAAAACACACGACAAATCATCTTATAGTTCTTAATGAATAAACTAATATAATTCGTCTTCAATCTAGCCTTAAACAAATCGTTTGATGAGATTAGCAGAAGAAATAAAAGGAAATTTAGAATGCCTAACCACTTCCGTGAGCGGCCATGAACTTCGCCAATAATTTACAAACAGGAATTGAGAAAAATCTGGTGCCCATTACTAATTCCATTTATTTAAAAAGCATCAAGTCACTAAGCTGGATAAAAACAGGGAAGTTAAAAAGGAAGTTTAGCAAATATTAAATATCAGAGATAACTGATCCCTAGTTAATATAACTATACCCAAATAAATCTGTACCTTAATGCTAAAACAGCCAATGTCAAATTTTGGTGATAATTGGATAAATGCATTATTGTGACTCATAAGGTAAATAGATATCATTGCAAAGAACAACCAATTCTCTATCACATTGCTTGTAGAATATATGAACGTTTTCATATTTACCAATGTCAGTGATACTGGGGTAATTTTAGTGCTACAACAGCCTAAGTAATTTTGTACCGAAATTGCAGATTTTTGACATTGGTTGTTTTAGTATTAGGGTACAAAAATAGATAATAAAATAAGAGCTGTTATAAACCGAATACTTTGACCTTAAACATTAAAAAGTATTACAGGGTCTATTTGGATATCTTGATAACTTAAACTATATCCCAAAGAAATCGAGAAAATGTAATCATACCGATGTCTAAATACCATCAATAAATTTGAGAATGGATTGAAATTCAGGAATCTACTTCTTCACTATTGCCTCAACTATTTAATAAGGGTTGTCACATGCTTTAGATAACCTCTTACTGGTGGAATTTATTTACATCTGACTGAACATTGCGGAGTCGGGAAGTAAAGATAAGTTTTAAAAAAAGGAACTACGAGTCGTCTGGTTTTAATGGAGAAGAACCGTCAAGACCTTTATGATTTATCAAAGAGATAACGAGTAATTATGTAATCGGGCCGAAATACTGTTTGCCCGTATTCAGGGGTGCCCAAAGGGGGGATTCATGGCGCAAAGTGCGCCATTAAAAAAAAATTGGGGGGGATTTTAAAAAATTTGGGGGGGGGGGAATTTTTAAATCTACATATAAATACAATTTGTTGTATAGTTAAATTTTCGATGTACGTTTCAATTTACATTAATTTATGTATGTACTGTATGAAAAATTGATATTTATCTATTACTGTAGCCTACCTAAGATAATGTTTTTGTTGAGTATAATTTACTTGGAAGAAGCTTTTTTGTTGTTGTATTAGCCTTTCTTCTCCCGCCGCCTGGCCACGGTGTTTGTACCTTTTATACCACTATATTTATTTTTACCTTATAAAAAAAGTATAGCTTCTGTATTAAGTGTTTGTAAGCGAAGACAACTTTATTTTAAATTTCAGAGCAATGCACTAAAACTGAAATTAATCCGAAGGGTCGGGTTAAGATCAGAAGCAACTTTTGATGACAATCTTACATAATCTCTGATTGGTGAATTTTTATAAATGTTATTAAAACATGAATGAGAATCAGTGGCGTATCCAGGGGGGGCACAGGGGCACCCCTCCCCCCCAAATCCCCTCCCCCATTAATTAACTGCAGACGATGCCCATGACTTACAGTAAGATATTGTACTGCAGTAAGCATCAGCATAACATTTCCTAACATTCTAAAACAATTGTTGTTACTTGGGCGCGGAAATTTTTTTTTTTATTCATTAGTTGTACCTACATTTTGTTTTTTGTCCGGGGGGGGGGTATAACTGGTTCTGGGGGGGAGTAGCGCCATAGGCTTTAGGGGGGATGGGCACCCCTGCCCGTATTGTTCGGCAGACATCCCAGACGTTATGTATGAAAAACTAATAGATTAACCCATCGCAATTAAGTAATTATTTCACATCAGGGTGTGAATGATGAAATAACCTAAACAAATAGTAGTTTTTTTACAATTTTTTATTAACACTGGCTGTTGGAGCGGTTCTGATAAAGTATTTAGAAGTGTTTTTCAATAGCACATGAAGAGGTAGATTTTAGACAATGATTAGCAAAAGAAAAGATACAAATAAAAAAAGCTTGATTGTTGAGGAAGGAACAAGTGAACCAAAGAAATAAGGGATTTCAATGTTGAGTTAAGAATTTTACAAGGTAAACAATAAAAGCTTGTTATTTACAGGAAACAAAAATCCTCCTATACTAGACATTCAAAGAATAAGAGTAGTCAAGAGTAAGAAGTCTACTCTAGTTTACAATCAAAGGTGGAACATGTTGATGACTAGGGAACATAAGAGTAAGAAGTCTACTCTAGTTCACAATCAAGGGTGGAACATGTTGATGACTAGGCAACATAAGAGTAAGAAGTCTACTCTAGTTTAAAATCAAAGGTGGAACATCTTGATTCTTGATGAATAGAGAACATAAGAGTAAGAAGTCTACTCTAGTTTACAATCAAAGGTGGAACTGGAACATGTTGATGAATAGAGAACATAAGAGAAAGAAGTCTACTCTAGTTTACAATCAAAGGTGGAACATGTTGACGACTAGGGAACATAAGAGTAGCCAAGAGTAAGAAGTCTACTCTAGTTTACAATCAAAGGTGGAACATGTTGACGACTAGGGAACATAAGAGTAGCCAAGAGTAAGAAGTCTACTCTAGTTTACAATCAAAGGTGGAACACGTTGACGACTAGAGCGGCGTTAACAGCACCAGGAAATACAAATTTTCAAAAACGAGCGAGCAAAAAATAAAAACTAGAAAATAACCAGTCAAGTAATAAAAGAGTATACAATTATGAAACAACAAATAAAATAATTTTATTTGTCATATCAAGGAATGTCATCGCAAATTACTGTCTTACAACTCCATCTATTTCTTTTAACTACAGAAGCGGAAGCGGTGCATAACAAGTGAAACATCCTGTGTATATTTCTAGCTAAGTAATCTTTACTTAGTATATAAATGAAATATGTGATACCTACAAATTATGTTGTTTATTTTCGATAAAAAAAGTTTGAAACGGATAGCCGAAATAGAATAGTTCTTGATATATTAGAAGGCTTTAAAAGTTATACAACAAGTGTATAAGATCTTCGTTTCAATTTATTGGATAAGACGAATGTTGCAATGGAACCGGAAACAGGTAGGCTACCAGGTTTATAATGAAACACTGGTTATCGTGTTCCGTTTACCTAAGGCATAATGTAGCTTCGGTATCGGCGTTGGAACGTAAGAGGGTTAAATGGGCATCGTGAGAAGTAGACCGAAGAGCAGTCATAACCTGGGACCCGTGTGAAACCTCCGTGACGTAACCAGCCGTCCAATAGACAGGACGACTCCTCTTCATCCGACCTTACTGTCTTCCTCCAACCATCAACCACTTATATACATAATATTTAACCGAGATTACTTCCATTTCCAGTTAGCATAAACTAAAAATTATATTACAGGCAAATCTACATGTAACAGATGGTTATCAAATGACTTCCCGGCAAACGTTTGACTTATAGAATACATTCCATCCAGCAACTTTCTGGTGAATTGGAAGTTCAATTTAGAACAAGCAATCATCACCTTTTAAAAACCAAATGACAAATTCCACTGCCGATTTGATTTTTCTCAAATATTTTACGACAGACCTTATAAAGGACGAGGTTCATATGGTTTGAAAAGGTTTGTCAACGAGTCATTTTATCACAGCTCTTATAAATGTAAAAGCAACGCATAAATAGGAAGCGTCCTCAAATTTTAAAGGAAGAACTCTATCTCGTATAGAAGTGCTCTTCCTCTAAATTCCCAACACTTCCATAATCTCCAAGGGTATGATAATAAAAACAAAAATATCTGGAACAGAAACAAAAATAAATGAAAAATATGGCATACGATACAAAACAATAGGGATGGTTAATTTGATCGATTTATTTCCTTAAACATGTTGCCTACTACTATACTTAGTAGACCAGACCCTTTCACTAACCTCCCAAAATCATCATCCCTCAACATAAGATAACGAACATAGATAAAGAGGCAACAGTTATACAGAAAATTGGTGCTTTAGACAAAATTTATCTGGGCAATAAGGTTAAAAGCAAACAAAATTTGCAGTTTTCCTTATAGTATCTGCATGATTGAAGAAGCAAATGGCATTAATTGCAGATGGGTCAGCATTAAATTATATCTATATGATTATATATCTAAGTATATCAAACCTCTACTCTAACCTCCGGAAAGAAAAAGAGATGATAATGTTCCAATTATTTTGTATAGATTTATGTTCTTCTGAGATACGAACAGCGGAAGAATATCTGTGGCGCCTACCAATTCCGCGAAACGGACAATACATATATAAAATATACATCTACAGGTGCAGTTTTGATAATAAGAATGCTGATAAGAACAAATCGTTTGTTTAAATTCTTTTAATAATATTACAGGGAAAACCCGTAAGAAATATTATTTTAATAAATATCATTTAAAGTTACCCGTTTTAAATAAGTATGTTATTCGATGGATTTTCTTATTTGAAAATAAATATTAAACATTAAAAGTTAAGAATATTTAAATTCGATTTATATAGAAACAAAATAACTAGTAAAAGATATTTATAATCATATTACGATAAAGGTTTGAGCGAATGAGATAATGGACATTTTTCGCTCCCTATTCAAACAAGATGATTATGCCGCAGTTTCTTCAATACAAAGATAGAATTGGGAGTAGAGAGAAACCCTAAAAAACTTTTAGTCAATCATAACATAGATAACTTGTAAATTAACGTCTATACTAACTCAACACTGCTATATCAGAATCTATGGCACGAAAAAACTATTAGACTGTCATCTATCATAGCACCTTTTAAAAACAGCTATATTTCATCTCTGAACGTCTAAAAATATAGATAGAACTGATTATGTAAAAGTACCTTTTAAAAAATATGCGAGTTGATTCGTAATCGGACCAATATTTACATTAATATTAATTGATAAATCGTAAGCCAAAATAACATTTTACAACTTAGAACTATGATTCTATTATCCAATAACTAGTTGTGTACATAAAATGCTTCCAAAAGCCAATAAAAGAGTAACACATAGTTCATTTAATAGCACTATTTTGATCCAATAAATGTTATTAAAACGAATAGTTAGTAGAAAGATGTGCGACCCGGCTCGATCTTTCACTAGCTATTTCACTAGGTTCAACAAGTTTTTTCAACCGCTAAAACCAACTGATAACTTATAATCAAATTATTGATAAACATTAATAATATTAGACTGATAATGACTTTTACAATTTGACAAGAGTGAAAAATTTTATTGAAAGAGAAATATATGCATATAATAATATAATTATAATTAGATAATATAAGGAATTGATGAAAAATAAAATGATGAATTAAATAACGTGCAATTCTAAATGAAAATGTGATAAGACATGAATTGTTTACTTTTGTGTAAATGTCAGAAAATATGCAATGAAAGCCAAACCTAAGCATTATTTTCATCGCATAGTTTAGTCATTTCTAATGTGTTAGTAAGGGAAAAATACACAAACAAATAAATCAAATGTAAATGAGAAGATGTTAAATTTACTGTCATAAGGCCCAACAGTATTTTTGAAAAAAAGTGTTGGAACATTTTATTTTTGGCGTTTTATTATATTAATCAATCATGCATAGATAATAAAATAATTGTTAATAAAATATATAATTTATGAAATGAAAAAAAGTTTAATTTAATTTTTATGTAAACAATAAAAAAGTATGTGTATAAACTTACCTAAAAGATAATAATAGAGATCAGAAAGACGGTATGACAAGTATAAAATAATCCCGTATATTATGATCGGGCTGGCACAACACACACATGGGCACAGGAAGATTCGTTGTACGCGGTTATCGGTCCGACTGAGATCGGTCAACTACACATGTCATGCGATATGTCAACAGTGTGGGGAATACGCAGGGGGGATCGGAGGAAGCTGACGGTTCAGCGACGATACCTTGACTAAGACTGAGTTCGGGAGTGAAGCGAGGAGCTAGGAGCTCCTCTACAAACCCGGCACCACCAGAGCGCGCAACCAGTCAGTCTCCCTTACCAGGAAGAGTCTAGCGTAGTCTCTACCGCTATATTCTTTTCGCCTTAACTTCCTTCAAAAACTCCGACCTCCTTGGCATTACTTGCCTTTTAAATAACCCCCACGTAATGGAGCCTGAGGCACCGCTCCTACCTGCCCGTTCCTTCCGTCTACTCAGACGGTGAAGTCGTATTCCGGGCTTCAACAACCGACGGATTCGAAATGTCGAAAAGGCGAACAGAAGTAAGCGATCATGGAAGTGGGCGGTTAAGAAGAAATACGATAATTACACTACTAAGGAAGTGATGTCTCATTTTTGGTCTGACAAAGAATCTGTGACAGCATTTACATATTTTCTGTAAAATAATAATTCATCAAAAGTGTGAATGAATATTTCTGATACAATAACAAATATTCAGTAATTTATTTAAATTGGATGATACAATAAAAATTATTCAATAATTTATTTTAGTTGGATGATACAACAAATATTCAGTAATTTATTTTATTTGGGTGATACAATAACAAATATTCAATAATTTATTTAAGTTGGATGATACAATAACAAACATTAAATAATTTATTTTAGTTGGATGATACAATGACAAATATTCAATAATTTATTTTATTTCGATGATACAATAACAAATGTTTAATAATTTATTATAGTTGGATGATAAAATAACAAATATTCAATAATTTATTTTAGTTGGAAAATACAATAACAATATTCTAATTTATTTTAGTTGGATGGTACAATAAAAAATATTCAATAATTTATTTTAGTTGGATTTTACCAATCTTTATTGTTTATCAGTTTACTAATGATAACAATTCAATAGAAAAAGGTATACTATCCATATTAAATTGATAACTAGTTTTGTCAGCAAAAAATGGTCAAATATATAGATTTAGTATACCTAAATCAAATTATAATTACTATTTACAACGGGAGACACGAGACAGACAAAGAAAAATAGACTTCAGCGTCGAGATTCGAACCACGGGCCTCCTTTATTTCCAGTAAAGACGCTCTAGCCAACTAAGCTATACTGAAGAATAATTTCTTCTGTCGATAACGTCACCTAGTCCCGAATTAGGCTTTCAAATTTTTGCACAAGTCTAGAAGTCAACATTAACGACATTAGAACTAGACCGAGAAATAATGTTTGTAAATATAAAGCACCCAATTAGTACCTGTACCTAGTACAATCAATTAGAAATTCACTTTTTAAGTTTTTTGTAGTATTCATACTACGGAACGTTTAAATTTTAATTTAAATCAAATTATAATTACTATTTACAACAAGAGACAGACAGAGAAAAATAGACTTCAGCACCGGGCCTCCTTTATTTAGGTACTATTTGGGTACTTTATAATTACAAGCGTTATTTCTCGGTCTAGTTCTAATGTCGTTAATGTTGACTTCTAGACTTGTAGAAAAATTTGAAAGCTTAATTCGGGACTACAAGGGGAGGCAGACCGAGAAAAATAGACTTCAGCGCTGGGATTCGAACCACGTACAGGTACAGGTACTAATTGGGTACTTTATAATTACAAGCGTTATTTCTCGGTCTAGTTCTAATGTCGTTTAGCTAGGTTTTAGTACAGTCCTGTTCCCTATCTACCGGCAATCAATTTAAAAAAATATGTAAAATATATCACTTCACTACTCAAAAACTTCTGCTTGAACCAGGTTGAAACTTTACATGCCTGTTTCAATTGTACATTAGTTGTGATGGATGATTTTGTGACGGTTTTTTTCGGATTCACTCTACGGCTCCAGACGCTGAAACGCGCCTTCAAGAACTTTTTTCAAAATAAAAATGATCTGCTATATAATTATTCTAATTATTCAATAAAAAAAAAATTAACAATGATAACTTTTAATTTAATACAAATATAACAACCAATTTAATATAGGTACGTGTAATACGAAATGTAATAGACAATAGACCACACAACTATTGTAAGTATCAGTATCTTCTATCCACTTTTAATTGATTTCGTTAAATTATCAGTAATATACCTTAGAGTAATTAAAACATCATTGTAACTGATTATATTTGTAATTTTAGAAATAAAGACTGATGATGAACTTATAAGGGTCGAAACATCTCTTAATCAACATGGAAGATTTAATATCACATCTTATGATCCAAATGGGAAATTGGTTGTTATATTTTTATTAAGTTCCTAGGATGCTGAAACTTCAGAATAAGTGAAATTTTGCCAGCATAAAAATGAGGAAAGGCTTTGCACAAGTTTAATAAGATTATATTGATACATTTGTTTCTATGCAAAGATTTTTCTGAGACTTCAGTATTAGAAATACTTGATAAGAATTTTGTGATAGCTATATAAGGGGAAAATCTCAAATGAACGTTAAGGTCATTGTGTACTGACGGAAATTTCTTGAAAAAATCTATCAGGGGCGGGGAGAAAGGCCTTTCTTATTGGTGTCTGCACCAAAAAGCATAATAAACCTGTTCAAAACGCCCTCCTACGTTGCACTAAAGGGGGCTAGAACTATAGCTTACTTCCCTCTATCTCTATCAGCTCTATCCACCATGAAGTCAGGTGCAACTACCACATTGACTTTTTTTCATTTATTATTATTTTTCTTTTCTTATTTGTTCTACTGGACCACATATTGTATTATCTCAAACATCATCTAATCTGGTCTGATATATTGTGGACTCTGATACACTTGCTTTGGTCAATTTTTCTAGTTCCCCATAAGATTTCATTTTAAGTTAAAATTTCCACAATTAGAATATCCGAATTTTGGCAAATAACCGTTATTATTATTATTATTACCAATTATTGCTTTATACATTTCCATTTATATGGTTTGATTTCTACAAAATTATTTTCCATGTAATTCAGCACAACTTTGATAAGATTATATTTTTACGTTTGTTTCTACGTAGATTTTTCTGAAACTTCACTATTAGAATTACTTGATGAGGATTATGTGATTGCTATTAAGGGGAAAATCTCAAACAAAATGAACGTTAAGGTCATTGTGTACTGACGGAAATTTCTTGAAAAAATCTATCAGGGGCGGGAAGAAAGGCCTTTTTATTGGTGTCTGCACCAACAAGCATAATAAACCTGTTCAAAACACCCTCCTACGTTGCACTAAAGGGGGCTAGAACTATAGCTTACTTCCCTCTATCTCTATCAGCTCTATCCACCATGAAGTCAGGTGCAACTGCCGCATTGACTTTTTTATTTATACTTTTTTTTCTTATATTTATTCTACTGGACCACATATTTTGCATTGTCTCAAACATCAACCAATCTGGTCTGATATATTGTGGACTCTTATCAGAGGTGGGGAGAAAGGCCTTTCTTATTGGTGTCTGCACCAACAAGCATAACAAACCTGTCCAATATACCCTCCTATGCTGCACTAAAGGGGACTACTATAGAACTATAGCTTACTTCCCAGTAAGCTCTATCCACCATGAAGTCAGGTGCAACTTCCGCATTGAGTTTTTTTTATTTATTATTTTTCTTTTCTTATTTGTTCTACTGGACCACATATTGCATTATCTCAACCATCATCTGAATCAAACATCAATCTGAACTGATATATTGTGGACTCCGATATACTTGCTTTGGTCAGTTTTTCTAGTTCCTCATTAGAAGTAATTTTTAGTTAAAAGTTCCACAATAAGAATACCCGAATTTGGCCAAATAACCGTTGTTATTATTATTTTACCAATTATTGCTTCAAATACATTTCAATTTAAATTATGGTAAGACTTCTACAAATTTATTTTCCATGTAAACCAGCCTGATAGTTGTGGTTCCTCATAGAGGCAGAATTAGGAGTTTACGCATTTTTAGAAGTAGTACTTAAAATATATCATTCTTTAAACAATTATTTACACTGAGCACAGACTTAAAACATAATTCTAAATTTAAAATTTAACTCTAAGACTAGATTTTTTACAGTACAAATTGTGATTATAAGTTATTACTATATTAATTAATATTCCAGGATTAAATAATGTATTTGTATCTCATTTTCTAACTTTTAGGATACTTCTCAGCATAGATCGTATGACTATCCTTAAGACCCCCATACACGATCAAACATTTTGCGCAAACCTGATATCAGGTGAATTTAGGCCATACACGTCAAACATCATGTTTGCGCAAACATCAAACAGGTCATACACGGTCAAAATGTGTGTGCCAACATTTTGACCGTATATGGGGTCCTATCTAAGATTCTTAGGCATAGGTTAATATTGGTAGTACTACTCTTGACCACACTTTCTTCTTTTCTTCAATTTTGACAGAAGATCTAAAAAGATGTCTACACTTATTATAGCTTTTTCATGCCAAGCCGATTCTTCTTGATATTTCTGCCTCATCAATGGTCATTGTCAACGTAAGTTATAATTCTTCCTAGATAGCCTTTGCATAAAATGAAATAAACATGCTCTTATAAAAATGAATGCAACAGTGATTATTATAAGATAGAATTAAAAGTTAAAATTTAAATTTAAATCAAATTATAATTACTATTTACAAAGGGAGACAGCAGAGAAGGGGAGGTCCGTGGTTCGAATCCCGCGCAGAAGTCTATTTTTCTCTGACTGTCTCCCTTTGTAAATAGTAATTATAATTTGATTTAAATTAAAATTTAAACGTTCCGTAGTATGAGTACTACCAAAAACTTAAAAATTGAATTAAAAGTTAAGTTAATTCAATGCCATATAGCCATAGCCCACCTAGTAAAAATAGCCCACCTTTTTTCATTCTAAAAGCTACTCTAAAATTATAAAGAATCTTGAATTTATTGTTGTGATGAATTTGAAGTCTGTTTGAAATGCCCATTATTTTGTTAGATCAGATTCAGATTTTGATGTTTTCAGATTGAGACCTAGTATGGTTGATATTATTAACTTACAATGTTTTGATAATACCTCCATTAAAATATGATTAAGTTTTCAAGATGTGTAATTTAAATGATATCGGTTCAATCAAAGTAGTCAATGATCAATCAGAGTAGTCACAATCTCAATCAGTTTTAAATGTTAATATTAGTTTTTATGTGCAAAATATAAGTTTGCCTCTAAGATGGATTACTCAAAATTGTCTGTCAGTTAGTGTGGTACACAGCATCCAATACAACCTATTTCTTTATCAAATTTGTTTAATTTTCCATCCATTTTTGAACATGTCAAAATTGTTTTGATTTTTTACAAGAATTAGAGTATGAATTTAGCTTAAAATTTAAAGAGTGCAGACAGTTGAAATTAATCTGGTGCTATCTGCGGGCTACTTTTGACAAAACATCCAAATTTCATAATAATCAGATGAGTGCTTTTGAAGATATAGGTGTAAATTAATGTATGTATGTGCGCATATGGGAGAAAATAAAATGGGAGCAAAAAGTTTAAACAAATATGGAGTAAATATGACCTACCATCCAAATTTTATTAAAATTGGAAGAGTAGAGTTGGAGTTTGGAGAGTCTTTAAGATATGTTGGCATGCAAAAATTGAGCGACAGACAGATGGAGAGTCCCCTTATGCCTGAAACGGATTTCTGTATAGGAATTTTTGAAATCGGAGACAAAAAAAATGTTCAAAAGCTTCCGCTACTATCGGTAATTTCGGCAGCAAAAAGTGTATAATAACAAATATGTATAGTAAACTTGACTCGTTGTGATCTGTTTTACGATTTATTATCTTTTTTGATTCTTCGTAAAATAAAAAATAAAAAAAACAATAAAAGTAAATTCCTAAAACTGTGAATCAAGTTAAAAAAAAAAAAAAAAAAAAAATACATAATAATAATAGTAGGGCCGAATAAGATTAAGTGGTAATCAATAAGGGGGAAAAACGTAACCTAAGTAAAACTCATTAGGGCAGAAATTTTGAAACATGAAACATGAATGAAAAATCTTAATTGAATATATATATATTTTTTTATTACTTTAAAAAACCAGTAAAGGGACAAGAAGGGATGTTCACTCATGGTAAAACGATTAAAAAAAATATTTTAAGTAGCTGAATGGGGATGTCCCTATATGAAAATGAAACGTTTCCTAAGACAAACCTGTTCCTAGGAAGCCATACAAGAATGATCTCAGTAGACATAAGCTTTCAGTGCTTCAAGATATTCAGTAAGGTCCTGGGAAAGTGTTTCAGTTTTGTCGTTATTTGTTGGGTGGATCTAGTTTAGGAAGTCAGCTTTAGGGACTCGAAAAAGGGTAGATTCTATATAATTTTTCATGAAAAATTTCATTTAAGCGTGATGTAATTCTAGAAAAACCTGCTTTGAGCCAATGGGCTAGGGCTAGGTAGTTTGCTTAGCTACTGCAACGCTTTTATATACCTAAACAATAATATTTTTATTGTTTATGTGTCAGTTATAAATGTTGCCTCTCAACTATGAAAAACCAGTTGTTTCATAGTAAGACTACTAGTTTCCACCATATAAATTATGAAACAAGTATATGAATTTCCCAAATAAACGTTAAATGCACCAGTTAAATGAAGCGACCAAGCCACTGAAACTGTCTCATTCCAGAAATTAAGGAAATCATGTAAATACCAACATAATTCAATCTACAACATCATGAGTAAATGAATTCCAATTAAAATTACGAAATTGATTCATTCCTAATGTATTAAACTTATTTAAATGATAAATATGAATAAGGTAAATACTGAGAAAGATTCATTATTAACAATGATCGACTCAAATTAAAGGGTGACTATAGTATAATCTCTAAATTGAGATTGATCACTACTATCATCTCATCAAATATTATCCAGATAACAGGTAATGGAATGAAATTATTTTTGATTTAGGTGCATTGGTAATGTAAGGTTTTAATGGGCTTTTACAAATAATGGGCGTGCATGTGTTTTTATTGACAGCTCCACTGCCTTTGCTCAGATTAGTGGAATTTACGAAACGGTTAGGTTAAGCATAACAAAACGGAGGGTTGGGCAGGTCAAATCTTTAAAAAGTGCACCTTTAACCTAGGTTCTAATACAACGACTTCACAAATTCAAACCTTGCGTACGAAACTATTGACAGGCAATAGAGGAAATAATATACGTCATTTGTATTCGTTGTTGAGAGATTGTTGTACCATCTCTATACCGTTAAGGCGAAGGAGAATATTTGCTTGGAAACTTTTTCAGTCCAACACCTTAAAACTTAACCCGTAGTGTAAGAGGAGATGGGCACGATGCCACTGATCCACATGCGAAGCTCTATAACTGAAAAGAATCATCTCTCGGTCTTCTTTTTTTGTGTCGCTGTAAACCAAAGGAAGAGGGTCTACCGGGGGCTTACATCGGAGCAGGCGGGGACGGTGGTACAAAGAGGATAAGATTTTTTTGCTCCGGAGCTAGAGCCGTGGGAAGATGTGCCCTCCCTAGGGCATCCATCTTGACAAGCCACCTGCACCCACTCCTCCCTCCAACCCAAGCATCCCTACGTACTCCTTACATGATCCGTCCCATGCCTTAACTGTAATTTTGGCAATTTATACCCTGGTATTTGGTCGACCACCTTCATCGACGCAACGGTGCAACCTGAGAAACGGAACCCTAAATCCAATACCGATATAAACTATATATATATTTTTAAAGTTTTAATTTGTTGCTGGAGCAAATATATGGGCGTAAATCCATAGGGTTCCTTTAAACAATTACGTCTAAAAATAGAATTCCAGAGCCTCAAACCAGAGATAGGGAGATATATTTATGATATATCTCTTTAACACTACTTTAAATTTTAAGGAGACTAAAAGAATGATAAATATTTTCTCTTTTCGTTATCGCAGAACCAATTCGAGATAAAAAGAATCATAGAGTAAATTGGGGATGATTTAGAAAAGCTGATATAGGGAAATTTCGCCAACTCACCACTTATTAAACGCAAGAGTAAACAGGCACCTATTTATTTTGAAGCAAGATTTTGTTCTTATAGTCTTTTGACTTCTGAATACGCATTATATTTTACATTTAAATAGATTAGAGTTGACAATTTAACTCCAACAAGAGATATGACAGTAAACCAGTCAACATGAGCAATATTAATTCTATAATGAGAGATATTGAGCGAAATATCTCGCCATTTTCATCCTAGCATATATTTATTAATTTTATATCAATTGCTTTTGTGAGGTTTCTTCGAACCAATATTCCCAACTGTTTAAAAATCAAGAAACGTGGAGCATTGACTTATTGCTAAAGCAGACACGTTTCCTGGATTCAACCTGTCTAAACCCTATCCAATATGCTGACAGCAAAGTTCTTTCGTCGCGAACTGTCTTGAAGCATAATGGACCTGTTGTTATTTCATTGTATACGGAATAAAGGCGTAAATGTTAATGCAAAACTGCAAATAAATAGACTTATTAATAGTATATGCATTTATTTAACAGACAAATTGAAGATGCGCCAAAAAATGGGTTTTAGTGATTGCTGAACATTTATAAGATAATAAGATAGACTATTTATTTATAAGATTTTATTTGTTAATTTTAGATAATACCTGTGTTATAAAGAATCTCTACGTAGAAATATATTTTTTAAATATAAATAATGATAAACTAAATATTTTTCAAAGTTTACTGAGTTAAGTTCGTTAAAGTATTTCTGCATTTTTAATTATTAATATTAATATGTATATGATTATTATACGTACAAGATGATAGACTCCATATTCATAATGCCATTTAGTTGATGTAATACGAGTAATTATATTTCTTACTTATATTTACATGATTTGATTATACGTATACGAGACTACCCAGTAATAATCACATTTAGTTGATGTTATACGAGTAATTATATCTCTTATGTTTACACGATTATACGTACCTATATGATACTACACACTAGAAATGTAAAGACTTTTGTTTTTGTTAATAAAGTTTTTTATCATATTTTTATCATTTTTATAATTTCATCCATTTATTGTAATAAACTAAACATATAAAGCATACATTCATAAACTATGCAGCATCCTTATTAAACATATGTTACAGATGTGTGCGTATGTTACATATGTGTGTTATGTTGTGCTATATTGTATTTCAGCGTACGCTAATATGGCCCCTTGCAGGGTGTAGACTTTTTTTTTAATTGAAGTAATTAATTATTATTATTATTTTATTATTTTTTTTTTCAATAACTTATTTATTATTATTATTATTATGTATTATTATTTCACTCATTTCTCTAGGTATATGTCGCGATACACTTGGCTAATTCTAGTCCATTCTTTTCCATCCTAAACTTTCCTCTGATAAGTCTCTCTTCCACACACCTTTTTCATATTTTTTTCTTAAGTAAAGCCATAAAATTGTTTTACAGATATATGCTCTGAGAGTTTGTCGAACAAGTCTAATTTCGTCTCGTTGTTAAATTAATTATTTGAATATATCATAAGTTTTAGGTACTAAAACAAAGGTACTAGATGTAATGTGACAAAATAAATGTAATTCGTCAGCAAGATAAATACTTTTTTTTATTATTTTTGTTATTACTTCCTTGTACAATTATTCATAAAGTAATTGTAAGTGCATTTCTCAGTGAATGTTACCGGTTACCGACCTCTTTTAGTCATACTAAGGCATATTTTATGGCAAGCAAAGCAATTTAATAAAGAAAGAACAACATGACTCAAGGCTGGGAAAATTCTTGCTCTTTCTATATATATGTACATTTATTTTAGGATTTTGTGAGAAGTAATGTTTATTTGAAAATGTTTGTCTATTTAGATGTGTATTTATTCTTGGAAGATTGATTTGACATCTTTTAAACTCATATGCTTACTAATTAGGACTAGAGAAGTTAGTAGAATGATCACAATAGTAATGTCATCAAAATTGTATAAGAAAAATATAATTAACAACTATAAAATTGATAATATTGTTGTATTAACTTTTTAAAATTGATAATATTGTTGTGTTAACTTGTTAAAATTGATTATATTGTTGTGTTAACTTGTTAAAATTGATAATATTGTTGTGTTAACTTGTTAAAATTGATAATATTGTTGTGTTAACATGTTAAAATTGATAATATTGTTGTGTTACTTACTACTAGAGAGCCAGCGTGGTCGTGTGGATTAAATTACTTACCACGTCTGCTTAGCCCAAGATGTGGTTAGAGGATGTTAGAGAGCAGACACATCTTGTGCTCGGCCATCACTAAATCAAGTGTGGCACGAGGTCGTGGGTTCGATCCCTCGCCGAGATGCTCTGATTTTATATGGTTCACTAATGATCACATCATACTCGCTTCGGTGGAACAATGTAAAGAGGTGTGTTGAAGTAGCTGGAACTCTCTACTACGGGGATAGTAAAATAGGCCTAAAAGGTGCCTTAATTGTTAAATTCGAACAAGTGGTTCGTCCTAAACGTCTAGCACTAGTATTAGGACATTTTAAAAATATAGCGACCTAAAAATTATTTTTTCAAAAAAATTAGGCTATAAAAACTTAAGGGTTATTTTTTGGGCACCGCATGGATCATATGAAAGGGTACGTTGAGCTGTTATCAAAAATATATAATTTTTGGTAATAAGCGTATATAGTCCGGTTCATTGGAAAAAAATACTTTATCAGAAGTTTTTTTATTCAATTTTTAAGTTTTTGGTAGTACTCATACTACGGAACGTTTAAATTTTAATTTAAATCAAATTATAATTACTATTTACAAAGGGAGACAGTCAGANGTAGCCACATTCATTCGCTGAATTGATCTATTTTATTTTATCTGCACATATCATCAGTATTTTATCTTGTCAAATGATTAAAGATAATAAACATTTTCAATAAGTAGCCACATTCATTCGCTGAATTGATCTATTTTATTTTATCTGCACATATCATCAGTATTTTATCTTGTCAAATGATTAAAGATAATAAACATTTTCAATAAGTAGCCACATTCATTCGCTGAATTGATCTATTTTATTTTATCTGCACATATCATCAGTATTTTATCTTGTCAAATGATTAAAGATAATAAACATTTTCAATAAGTAGCCACATTCATTCGCTGAATTGATCTATTTTATTTTATCTGCACATATCATCAGTATTTTATCTTGTCAAATGATTAAAGATAATAAACATTTTCAATAAGTAGCCACATTCATTCGCTGAATTGATCTATTTTATTTTATCTGCACATATCATCAGTATTTTATCTTGTCAAATGATTAAAGATAATAAACATTTTCAATAAGTAGCCACATTCATTCGCTGAATTGATCTATTTTATTTTATCTGCACATATCATCAGTATTTTATCTTGTCAAATGATTAAAGATAATAAACATTTTCAATAAGTAGCCACATTCATTCGCTGAATTGATCTATTTTATTTTATCTGCACATATCATCAGTATTTTATCTTGTCAAATGATTAAAGATAATAAACATTTTCAATAAGTAGCCACATTCATTCGCTGAATTGATCTATTTTATTTTATCTGCACATATCATCAGTATTTTATCTTGTCAAATGATTAAAGATAATAAACATTTTCAATAAGTAGCCACATTCATTCGCTGAATTGATCTATTTTATTTTATCTGCACATATCATCAGTATTTTATCTTGTCAAATGATTAAAGATAATAAACATTTTCAATAAGTAGCCACATTCATTCGCTGAATTGATCTATTTTATTTTATCTGCACATATCATCAGTATTTTATCTTGTCAAATGATTAAAGATAATAAACATTTTCAATAAGTAGCCACATTCATTCGCTGAATTGATCTATTTTATTTTATCTGCACATATCATCAGTATTTTATCTTGTCAAATGATTAAAGATAATAAACATTTTCAATAAGTAGCCACATTCATTCGCTGAATTGATCTATTTTATTTTATCTGCACATATCATCAGTATTTTATCTTGTCAAATGATTAAAGATAATAAACATTTTCAATAAGTAGCCACATTCATTCGCTGAATTGATCTATTTTATTTTATCTGCACATATCATCAGTATTTTATCTTGTCAAATGATTAAAGATAATAAACACGAGGTACTTTTTTCGAATGTTACTCCCCTATGTTTTTTTTGCAATATAAATGACTTGGACTAAATAGCTACGTATTAAGACGAAGGGAATGTTTAGTTTAATGTAGTTTGGGACAAAGGAATATCACACTTCTTTTTTTAAAAAGGGAGTAACAGTCTAAAGAAAAAAACCCGTAAACCTTCTTTAGATTGTTATCCCTTCTGTTCTTTTTTAAAGTTGAGTAACTATCTAAAGAAGAGCCAAACCCGGTAATTAATTATAGTATAAACATGTTACCTATAATATATTTTCTTCTTTTCTGCATTGCAGAAAAGAAGTAAGTATATTTACATTGCGTTTTGATACTCCTAATCGTATTTGAATATATTATATATTTTTATTGATTTTTTTCACTTGTGAGGCTAAAACTCTAAATGCCTCACTCTTCTTGCATTTGAATGCATAACTAAATTGAGGCATGACCAATAAATTAGTCTGTGGTTGAGACTAATACCTATCAATATTTTACTTATCTTCCTACACATATTATTTTTTTCATTTTTCGACGGTTTAAAATGTGTTGGTGTCATCTGTTATTAAATTCTATATTAAAAATAGTGTCATATAGACCTGCTTGGGTGGTGGATAAAGTATACTAACGCATCAGTGTACCATATGTATCGACTATTTCTTTATAAGCCCGACAACTGTACAAGAAGAAAATATGTACGTAGAAAAATTAAACTTGGATCAAATATCATTGTTGTGTCATCTCCTGAATTAATAGCATTCTATTTCAAACGTTTAAAAGCTAATTAAGTGCGGTTTTGTGTCGTTCAAATAGAAAAATCAAAAATGGATACTTAATTACTATTTTAAATGAACAGAGAAGTTTAATTTTATAATTAATTCATGTAATTGTCACAAATCGACCACATTATGCTATCAGCACAACGTTTTTTTCCTTTATTAATACCAAAATCACTTAATTAATCATCTTCTAATGACGTTATTACTCTTAACACCTTCTTTATTTCGTATCCTATATTTTTGTTTTTTGATGGATTTTTTAGGTGTTGTAATAATTTTAATAAATCAAAAACTTTTCGTTTTCATATATTAATTTATTTTGAAACGTTTCGACCCTTCTCTGCTTTATAAGGTCATTTTCAATCAAATTTCGTTTTCTAAAAATGAAAAAAATTAACATCATGTCTACGTCTGGGGTCCCT
>KZ651737.1:88433-104460 GCA_001010745.2 Gerris buenoi
ACGACAATAGAACTAGACCGAGAAATACGCTTGTAATTATAAAGTACTCAATTAGTACCTGTACTTAGTACAATCAATTAGAAATTCAATTTTTAAGTTTTTGGTAGTACTCATACTACGGAACGTTTAAATTTTAATTTAAATCAAATTATAATTACTATTTACAAAGGGAGACAGCAGAGAAGGGGAGGTCCGTGGTTCGAATCCCCGCGCAGAGGTCTATTTTTCTCTGACTGTCTCCCTTTGTAAATAGTAATTATAATTTGATTTAAATTAAAAGTTTTTTTATGTGTTTTGAGAATATCAGACTCATACGATAGTTCAAAGTAGGCTTTTTAGCATTTAAAAAAAAACAAACATTAATAATACTTAAACAATACAGCCTACGGACGGATGTGTGCTGACTAGCACACTCTTGACCCGTTTATTTATTCATCAGTAATCTTTTATGCAACCTTAAGACGTAACACTAGATCAGGTAACAAGCAATTAAGCTCAGTTCATTGCACTGATGCTATCAAAAACTAGGTTCCACAGTTAGGCTATGACTGTTTTATATTGTACTGACTGGCTATGGTGTTAATTGCTAACACCTTAATTGCGTAACTTCGCTAAAAGCACCAAAGAAGGACATTTCCAAAATTCTACCAGAACGATGTAACATCGAATTAATTAGATTTCACGCATTTCAAATTTAATATCCTCAATTTAAGAATAATTTTAGTTATTCAAGCTTAGTTCTACTGCACGAATAGGGTTGATTTTTATGTAGGTTCAATCTTTAATTTTCATACTAATAAACATTTTCAATAAGTAGCCACATTCATTCGCTGAATTGATCTATTTTATTTTATCTGCACATATCATCAGTATTTTATCTTGTCAAATGATTAAAGATAATAAACATTTTCAATAAGTAGCCACATTCATTCGCTGAATTGATCTATTTTATTTTATCTGCACATATCATCAGTATTTTATCTTGTCAAATGATTAAAGATAATAAACATTTTCAATAAGTAGCCACATTCATTCGCTGAATTGATCTATTTTATTTTATCTGCACATATCATCAGTATTTTATCTTGTCAAATGATTAAAGATAATAAACATTTTCAATAAGTAGCCACATTCATTCGCTGAATTGATCTATTTTATTTTATCTGCACATATCATCAGTATTTTATCTTGTCAAATGATTAAAGATAATAAACATTTTCAATAAGTAGCCACATTCATTCGCTGAATTGATCTATTTTATTTTATCTGCACATATCATCAGTATTTTATCTTGTCAAATGATTAAAGATAATAAACATTTTCAATAAGTAGCCACATTCATTCGCTGAATTGATCTATTTTATTTTATCTGCACATATCATCAGTATTTTATCTTGTCAAATGATTAAAGATAATAAACATTTTCAATAAGTAGCCACATTCATTCGCTGAATTGATCTATTTTATTTTATCTGCACATATCATCAGTATTTTATCTTGTCAAATGATTAAAGATAATAAACATTTTCAATAAGTAGCCACATTCATTCGCTGAATTGATCTATTTTATTTTATCTGCACATATCATCAGTATTTTATCTTGTCAAATGATTAAAGATAATAAACATTTTCAATAAGTAGCCACATT
This sequence comes from Gerris buenoi, assembly GCA_001010745.2. Lineage (NCBI taxonomy): Eukaryota > Metazoa > Arthropoda > Insecta > Hemiptera > Gerridae > Gerris > Gerris buenoi. The sequence continues at coordinate 90,082 of KZ651737.1, forward strand.
CATTCGCTGAATTGATCTATTTTATTTTATCTGCACATATCATCAGTATTTTATCTTGTCAAATGATTAAAGATAATAAACATTTTCAATAAGTAGCCACATTCATTCGCTGAATTGATCTATTTTATTTTATCTGCACATATCATCAGTATTTTATCTTGTCAAATGATTAAAGATAATAAACATTTTCAATAAGTAGCCACATTCATTCGCTGAATTGATCTATTTTATTTTATCTGCACATATCATCAGTATTTTATCTTGTCAAATGATTAAAGATAATAAACATTTTCAATAAGTAGCCACATTCATTCGCTGAATTGATCTATTTTATTTTATCTGCACATATCATCAGTATTTTATCTTGTCAAATGATTAAAGATAATAAACATTTTCAATAAGTAGCCACATTCATTCGCTGAATTGATCTATTTTATTTTATCTGCACATATCATCAGTATTTTATCTTGTCAAATGATTAAAGATAATAAACATTTTCAATAAGTAGCCACATTCATTCGCTGAATTGATCTATTTTATTTTATCTGCACATATCATCAGTATTTTATCTTGTCAAATGATTAAAGATAATAAACATTTTCAATAAGTAGCCACATTCATTCGCTGAATTGATCTATTTTATTTTATCTGCACATATCATCAGTATTTTATCTTGTCAAATGATTAAAGATAATAAACATTTTCAATAAGTAGCCACATTCATTCGCTGAATTGATCTATTTTATTTTATCTGCACATATCATCAGTATTTTATCTTGTCAAATGATTAAAGATAATAAACATTTTCAATAAGTAGCCACATTCATTCGCTGAATTGATCTATTTTATTTTATCTGCACATATCATCAGTATTTTATCTTGTCAAATGATTAAAGATAATAAACATTTTCAATAAGTAGCCACATTCATTCGCTGAATTGATCTATTTTATTTTATCTGCACATATCATCAGTATTTTATCTTGTCAAATGATTAAAGATAATAAACATTTTCAATAAGTAGCCACATTCATTCGCTGAATTGATCTATTTTATTTTATCTGCACATATCATCAGTATTTTATCTTGTCAAATGATTAAAGATAATAAACATTTTCAATAAGTAGCCACATTCATTCGCTGAATTGATCTATTTTATTTTATCTGCACATATCATCAGTATTTTATCTTGTCAAATGATTAAAGATAATAAACATTTTCAATAAGTAGCCACATTCATTCGCTGAATTGATCTATTTTATTTTATCTGCACATATCATCAGTATTTTATCTTGTCAAATGATTAAAGATAATAAACATTTTCAATAAGTAGCCACATTCATTCGCTGAATTGATCTATTTTATTTTATCTGCACATATCATCAGTATTTTATCTTGTCAAATGATTAAAGATAATAAACATTTTCAATAAGTAGCCACATTCATTCGCTGAATTGATCTATTTTATTTTATCTGCACATATCATCANTCTCTATATACACCTTATTATTGTTTTCCTCCTTTGACCATATCGTTTTGCGACCTTATCTATTTGGTTTTTTTCTATTTGATACTAAAATCACCTAATTTGTCACAAATCGTCCATATTATGAAATTGTAAGCATAACATTATAGAGAAATTGTTTCGTATCCCATCTGAAATGAAGGACAAACGTTTTGCGAGTTTAGTTTCTATACACCTTAATATAGTTTTCCTCCTTTAACCATATTGTTTTGTGACCATATTTATTTGTTTTTTTCCTATTTGATAACAAACTCGCCTAAGTTGTCACAAATGGTCCACACAATAAAATTATTAGCACAACATTAAAGAAAAAAGTTTGGTAACCCATCTGAAATGATAGACAAAAAATGTTTTGCGAGTTTGGTATCTATTCACCTTATTTATTTTCCTCTTTGTAGACCAATTCCTTTTCTAAGCTTATCTATTTTTTCCTTTATTTGATACCAAAATCGTAGAAAATTTGACTTTATAAACTCTATTTTCACTATTTATTATTTATTTCTCTCCTTTCTACCGAATGCCAATCAAGGCTCAATTGTTAAATATTTTCCCAACCGAAATCGCGAGACTTTTTTTGTAAAGCTTAGTTCACTACGGGATATTTGGACCACATTTCACGTCCAATTGTTATTATGATAAGCGTGCAAGGTGTATCACCTTGCACGCTAATAATTTTATAAGTTCAAATGAATTCAGATAAGTTGTTAAGGTAATTGATGTTATATTTGTAGTTACCCTCTATTATAAATGAAATACACGATCAAACATTTAGTGCAAAAGTTTGCGCAAAATGTTTGCGCAAACCTGATGTCGGGGGAATTTAGTTAAAAAAGCATGTTTACGCAAACATCAAGCAGCCCCATACATGGTCAAAATGTTTGACCGTGTATGGGGGCCTTTTGGACTGTGATTTTAGATGAAGTGCCGTCGAATCACCTACTAGCTATATTTTTTTATTAAGAGGGTTAAAAAAAAAATTTTTAATTGCTTTTAAATACTTCTAACTGCAGCTGTAGCAAAAATTTTCGAATTTGACGCCTGAGTAAGTATAGAATTCTGTGATAAATAAAATAAAGTTAATATAATTAGTTTCTTTTGGAAAACATATTGTAATAAATGTAAGCTTTATATACTTTTATCATTAATTGTTCATTAACCATTATGTAGTTGTAAATGGTCAATCCCAGTCTGTATATTGTGGTTCGACTCTAACTTGGCCAAATTCTGTCTTTGAATTTCATTCACTTTGAGTTAATCATCCACATTATGAAATTATTAGCACAAAATTTTTGAGAAATAGTTTCGTGTCCCATCTAAAATGATAGACAATCGTTTTGCGAATTTGGTCTCTAAACACCTTATTATAGTTTTCCTCCATTAAGACCATATCGTTTTATGACTTTTTCTTTTGACCTTTTGTTTTTTTTTTTTTTTTTTTTCTATTTGAAAGCAAAATCGCCTAATTTGTCGCAAATCGTCCACAATGTATTGTGTTTTGACTATAAATTGACGTAATTCTATCTTTGAATTTCATTCATTTTAATCAACGCTAACACAATATCTCAATAGAAAGTAACTGACTTTATGGAATTTGAATTTAAAAAGTTAAATTGTATTTATGGAAAAGTAAAAGCAAATCATCATAAAAAAAACCGTATCTCCTTCTAGATATTTGAAATAACCGGATTGTTTTATGGCTGCTATAAAATTATGTTATGTTATCATTTTTTTTTTTTTTTTTTTTTTTTTAAATTGTGAAATTTGATTTGAATATTACACTTCTTATTTTTACACACAATAATTGAAAATATAGTGCAATGTAGTTTTTCTTATATGCGTCGTAAAATGTCTGTGAATGTGTCATGGTAATTTTTTTATCAAGGTTTTATCCAATTTAAATTGTTATCACTTACTAAATCCCCCTTCTAGCTGATAAGAAAATTTGGTATTGCATGTTAAGGATAGAAGGGAGTGCTGTAAGAGGTTAGCAGGTGAAACGGAGTGCGGTGAAGAGTTGAGGAGACGGAAGTGGGCCGGGAGTCTACGTGTATAATGGGCCTCGTCCCTGAAGACTTCCTCCGTCCGACACATCCTTGTTACCCCGTAGTCTCGTTACTCGTTACGCTCATCTACCACTTAAAGAAATCCACCGCGTCCACCATAGACCACCATCTAGTCCGAACCTAGAGAACATAACACAACTCTGTAGCGTATCACACTACTCCTTTATTCGACACTCCTTTACTCTAAAGCCCCCCATCAAGCATTTTGCGCAAAATGTTTGCGCAAACCTGATGTCGGGCAAATTTAGGCCATACACGTCAAACATCATGTTTGCGCAAACATCAAACAGCCCCATTTTTGCACAAACATGACGTTTGAACAAAAATTTTGACCGTGTATGGGGGCCTTAAGTAAGTTCAATAGTGAATACAAATTGAGTGTATTTTAGTACACCTTTGTGTCAAACCAAACGAGACGATACCAGTAGATTTTACTGAACCGCATTACCTTCAGACAATAGGCAGCGTTGAGAGGAAGTCCTAAAGTGGGAACATAGTGGCAAAGAACCAGTAGGAAGGGAAGTTAGAGTGGCAAAGGAAGAGACTTGGGAAGCAAGATAAACCGGCCACTAGTAGAGCGGAAGAAGGAACAGAAGTAACGGACAACTCACAAAAACATCCTCAAGTTAAATCCTCTCACCCGCAAACACCTTCCACTCAACCAAAAAAAGACCATAAGACGTTTTCACAATCACAAGCCGTGACAGAATGGATGCTTATTTAAACGGATTTACGCAGATTTCCCAATTCAGGTATGGAAGTAGTACTTTTATTCCTCTTACCATGCATAATTCTATAAAATGAGAAGAAACAATTTGGTTATAACCTTCTTGAATTGAGCTAAACTGCATTCATTGAGGGGGTGGGGATAAACATACCTATACTTCCGGTGAACTGATGATGTACTGATGTCAATTACTGAGCCGTAACTTGAAATTTTGGGCCCTTGGTGGGAACCTCCTAAATGCCACCTCCTTCGATCACTATAAATATTTTTCAACTATCAGGTTAAAACACAAACCATAAACATTAGCCTCTTTACACATGGGAACTTGGTTCGCCGAACTCGGTTAAAAAAACAGAGTTAAAATAATCAGCGTTAAAAAAAAAGTCGTCAGCGTTTAAAAAAAAAACGAGTCGGAGGTGTAATGGAGTGTGTCCACTGATTAAATGACGAACTTGGTTCGTGTCCTCTATACACAGGCGAACTCCGAGAGCTCTGCCGGCGAACCGAACAAATGTTTTCCAACCCGACGGAAGAATTAGGCTAGGCGGCACCCACTTGCGATTTCTTGTCGCTGCGACTTAAAAATCGCTGTCGCTAAGATTTATGAGGTGCGCTCACTGCGACTAATAAATAGCTTGTTTTATTTTAGTTTCTCAATGGATTTCGTTGAAACCACTTGTATGATAGCTCTTTTGCTCCGTGCGAAAGCCAAACGAGGGAAACAACGTTACTGGGTTCATCCTCTTTCCAGCCAAAGATTAATGAAGCGACAGTTCTATAAGTTGCATGAAGACGTTTTATAGACTGAGTGTAAATAGTTTTGAGTATTTATACTTAATGTAATTGAACCAAAAATCCCCTATCGTGACACAAAATAGAGAAAGTCAATACCCGCTAAAGAGTGCTGATGAAGCCTTAAGGTAAGTACGGTTTTTAATTAGTCTAAAATTGCGACTAAACAGTCTCAATGCGTGCTATTTCATGCCTGTCATAGTGTGTCTCATTCCAAAGGAGCGACAATCGCGTCGCCTCAAATACAGGCCTGGTTGCGTTTTTTTAATCACCTCGATTTTTTAGTCGCATGTGGGTGCTTTCCAATTTAAAACCATGTGTTCTATTTACGCGACTAAACAATCGCACAATTAGTAATCGCAAGTAGGCACCTAGCCTAAGTTCGACACAAACTTGGTTCGTTCACCTCCTCACACAGACGAACTTGGTTCTTGCGAACTAAGTTCGGTGAACAACGCTCCCAAGTGTATAGACAGACCTCTTTAGCCTTTGAGCTCAAATAAATTACTTACTCAAATTTCAAATTACTTATTCCTTTCACTTGCACTTTTAAAGTCACTTAATAAACATCAGGTAAATTTTATTCCATATATTTCTATATTTTTATTTTGTTTTTAATTCAATTCAATGATTAATTTATCTTTATTTTCTTTTTTCTATAATTGTTTAACAATCTGGTGTTACCTTAATGTATATTTTTAAGTATGACAGTCACATTATAGATTACCTGAAGAAGGCATTATTACAGCCGAAACTTTGTGTTTTATGTGGATCTGTGCTACACTCTCAATTATGAGTAAGTTCTCCTGTATAGCGTTTGTACTTATAACATGACCATTAGAAAAAAATTAATCATTATCGATGTTAGATCTTGCAACAGGTCCAGACTTATTTAGGTAGTCTGTATTTGCATAGTATTTTCTAAATTAGAATTAGAATAGTAAATATAATCACAATAAAACAACAGAAGGCATCGCAAGTGCTAAAAAAGAAAAAAAAAAGCCGCAACATTCTTTATAAGTGCGTATATCTTGTTAAATTATTATGTCGTAAATTAATTATCTAATTTTTTAAGTAATTAGTCATAAATGGTATCTGTAGTTTGTTGTCAAACGCCATGAATCATATTTTCTGTTTCCTTCTGAAATAATTCTGCTTATCAGCTGAGACCAGAAAAAGATTCGCTGGCCAAGCAGGCGAATCAAATTTTTTAAAGTATATTCACCAATTGTATAATAAAAATTCTAGATAAATCCGAAGCAACAACCTGTGATGTGATTGGGCCTGCCAAAAAGCTTATACAACTATAAATGTAACGGATGACCGCTTCGTCAGCTATTCAATATTACTTTAGTCAAAAGTTTTCTTGACAAAAAGAAAAATAGAAATGCATTCCATCTTTTGCATGTTTCCTACTGCAACAAATATACCTTTGAGAAATAATTCAAGGACAGTTTACGGGAGTAAATTATTACTATTATTATTATATTATTGCTTTTTCATCGTTTAAGCGAAATAGGATCTTCGATCGCAGCTACATGGAAAATTAAAACCAGTTTCGAACAAAACAATATCTATAGATTAATTGGTAAACATTAACACTCTAACCATGTATTATTAGGTTAGTTCCAACCCCTCTATTTGTACTGTCCTTTGCATCGTCCCGCGGATCATTCGGGAATCATTTAGGACAGGTTTTGTACGCATGCGCTAACATTGTACTGTAATAAAATCGGCACTTCTTTAGATGGTTACTCCCCTTATTAAGAAAACAAATGGGAGTAACCATCTAAAGAAGGTATACGGAGTATTCTTCTTTAGTTTGTTACTCCCCTTATAAAAACATAACTGTGATATTCCTTTGTCCCAAAGTACATTGGACTAAGCAATCCCTTTGTCTAAATAGTTATTTATTCAAAGTCATTTATATTCTGAAAAAACACAGGGGAGTAACCATCTAAAGAAGTACCATAAAATCATGCTTTTAGCATTTAATACAAACAACATTTTCTGGAAGCTAGCTTACAGAAAATTAAGCTACATACTAGCTTACAGACGATAAGCTACCAAGTCCTTGGCACTAAAGAGTCTAACGCAAGATATAATTTGAACTAAATTGTAGTTTTGCCAGTTTCTTTTCAATAAAAGAACAATGGTGTCGATTTTTTATGATTTCTACTTCGATTTTATGTATATGTAAACATAACGAATCATGAACACATAAACAGAAGGATATATCAAAATCAATTTTAAGTTTTAAGGTTATTTGTAATATATCACTCAGCAAATATCTAATTATTTAACAACAAACAAAGTTACAGGTCCACGTTGCACTTTGACAGGCTGCGCGCGCATCTTCTTATCAAATGTTGATGTACATAATATAATCACATGAAAAGGAGATTTCCAATATACACAATCGAACCTCCTCATCATAAGTAAGTCACTTTACTGTGTCACTGTACTTTTAAAACTCATATTTTTCTTAGCATTTAATTTCTTTTTTGTGCAACAGTGCACAAAAATTGGAGCAGGATAAAGCAAAGCCGTAAACCTGTTTCTCGTTTATTTATTATAGCTAAGGCTTCAATCCAGAATTTAGATCTTTCGGAGGAGATATTAAGGGATTTGCCCTTTGGGATTGATAAGGGGATTGCTTATAATTCTTATCATAAGCTAATCCCTGGAATAGGTTTGAAACATCGGGATTCACACTAAAATTGTATCTTGCGTCAATCTCTGACGGATTATACGCCTCTAGACGCGATGTGTCATTGACTGTTTAAAAATCGATAAATATCAACGAACATATATATTAATTTATCCGAGATATCTATTAACGTTAATAATATAAGGAAGACAAATATGTATTTACTAAAATAGTGATATATTAGCCAAAAAAAGGAAGCAAGAATATATCAAATAAATTTAAAACTTGTTAAGCTTAGTTTGCTTATCAGTATCAATAACTCTGCTAATGCCAGACAAAAAACAATTCATACTTTGATAATTAATATGAAGTGTGAAATTTGATAGCAAAATCAAAGTCGTTTGGAGAAATTGCACAATTATTTGTGAGGTATACAAAGATATTAAGATATATTAATCAAATGTTAAACAAATAATATTTATATAAACAAGTGTTTTCCTGTAATTCCTATCGCTAAGTGTTTCTTCGAAATTAGATATAATATATTTTTTAATTGGAAAAAATCAAATAGGAGTATATTCGTTAAGCTGCTATTTTGAATTTAAGTGTATTCAATATCTCTTATTTTTTTTGCGCAATGTTATAATGTGTCATTTGGTGTCAAATCTGTTAGTGATCAACCACGTGATTTAATTTGTATTTATTTAAAATTAAAATGGACTATTGATTTTAGAGGAGAATGAACTATATCCTGGATATTTTAGATTATATTTCATCTTTAGATGATGGAGGAATGATGCTATCATACGTGTTTCCCTTTCAATTCAACCTGTATATGATATATTTAAAGCAGTTATATGTTTTAGATATAATTAAAAACTTATGTTTTGTTTATATGGAAAAACATTGAATTATGGACACGTTTTTGGGCATTGAAACCGCATATCGACATTACAATGCTTTCCCGTAAAGTGGAGAAAAAAAAATTANATATTATGTACAAAATAATATCGCAGAACTTATCTTTGGACTTATCAGAACTTATCTCAGTTAGCAGAACTTATCTCCTTCCATTTACTTACTACCTTATCCTCAAGTCCTTTCTAACTGATAGAGACATTACAATGTATAATTGTAAAGTGGAGAAAAAAAAATTAGAACCTATCTATTTTAATAACATTTCTTCTTCAATTTTTTTTTTTTTTTTAAGTTAATGGTAGTTTTCTTACTACCGGGTACTAATTGAGTACTTTTACTTTACAATTATAAGCGTTAATTCTCGGTCTAGTTCTGTTGCCGTGAATATTTGGCTCTCTAGATTTGTAGAAAAAGATTAAAAGCTTGGATTCGGGGAATATGTATCAGTTACGACAGGGAAAAATCATTCTCCCGTATAGCTCAGATGGTAAGAGCACCTGAACGGGAAATAGGAGGTCCCGTGGTTCGAGTCCCGGTGAAGGGGTCTATTTTTCTCTGTATGTCTCCCGTAGTTATTGATAATTGTAATTTGAATTATTTAACATTTCTTCTGTACCCCAGAGCTAAAACCTATCCATTTTAATAACATTTCTTCTGTACCCCAGAGCTAAAACCTATCCATTTTAATAATATTTCTTCTGTACCCCAGAGCTAAAACCTATCCATTTTAATAAAGTTTCTGTGAACTACAGCACAATGATGCAACACGTGCCTCCTTTGATCCAAAAAATAAATTTAAAAAATGTAAAAAAAAAAAATTCTCTCTCTGTTTAACCTGTTAAGACTTTTTTTGTGGGAAAACACAATAATGGAAATTAAACTATCCTAACTTCCATAATCACTATTAGACTTTTTTGTGTCACTGCTAATTCTTAATCCATAATTTCTATTTTTATGACCAGGCATTGGTCAAATCTATAATCAAACACGTTTTCTGAGATTATTTTCATTGTACTCATTTTCAACTTTCATTTGTATTTTCCTGTCGGTCTACTTTCTTTGGTAAAATTATATTTAATGTTTTTCTTTCATGTACTTAAAATTATTGCGCAAATATAGTCTTTAAAAAAAAAAAAAAAAAAAAAAAAAAAAAAATCGTATTATCTATTAATAACTAATTATTAAAATGATTAATGTAGTTTTAGTAAAAATTAGTTTATTGAATATTTTTAGCAATCCATCTTTCTGATCCCAATTATTAACACACATGTCGAAAGTTTATAACTAATTATTAAATTGATTAATGTAGTTTTAGTAAAAATTAGTTTATTGAATATTTTTAGCAATCCATCTTTCTGATCCCAATTATTAACACACATGTCGAAAGTTTATAACTAATTATTAAATTGATTAATGTAGTTTTAGTAAATATTAGTTTATTATAAGATATTTCTAACAATCCAATCACAATTATTAACACATCATGTCGAAAGTTTATATATTTTATCTACTTTCTAAACATTTTCTTGTACTTATATCATTATGCAAATATTTCCTTGTCAATACAGTTAGTAAGTGGATTATAAGGAATAATTTCCTTATAATCCAGGAATAGTTCAATTGAAATATTCTAGTTTAGTTGTAAGGTAGCGCGAACTATAACGATTGGTCGTTTTGTTGACCAAGTATTCTTGTTATCGAAGTTATAATAGAAGTGTTTATGTTAGGGCTATGGAGTTGCTAAAGCTAAAGGAATGGTATGCTGTGTGGTGTGTTAATATCGAGTATAGGTAGTGGGAAGTAGTCACTCAAGGTCCTTTATAACTTCAGTTCCTTGTCGACTTCATTCCTTCTCATGCCTCTTCCTTCTTCCAAAACACCCGACTTCAATTAAACAGATAAACTCTTACCGGTTTCTCTCCCGGGCACAGTTGGGAATCACTGACGCAATTATGCCGCTTCGCGTTTGAAAGTGCCTTCCGCTAGTCGACCTTGAAAACATCCGAAAAAGGCACCCGGGTTAAAGTTATAGTACCGTTGACTTTCGATAATCATCCGAATTTTTGAATAATTTTATGATATAAAAGGTGGTCGTTAATCTTTACTCCTTACCATATTCAATAATAAATAATCCTCCTTCCTCCTATATTTTAAATATTTATAATAATAATATTGACACCTCTCTTACTCTCTTATCTTCTTGGTGCACAGCACTCTCCGTCCTAAAAAGACAGTGCAGAAGCGACAGATTCTTCCTCCACAGTTAAGCCATTTTTAAGAAATTGTTTGATATACTCGTAAATTGTTTAACAATACACCTTTCGTTTTACTCATGTAAAACGTCTGACTCAGCGCACGTCAGACGCGTGCTAGAAAAACACATACACATTGATTTACACTAGAGCAGCACCTTGCGTTTGACGCATTGTAGGAAAACACATACACATTGATTTGCGCTAGAGCAGCACCTTGAGTTTGACGCGTTGTAGGAAAACACATACACATTGATTTGCACTAGAGCAGCACCTTGCGTTTGACGCGTTGTAGGAAAACACATACACATTGATTTGCGCTAGAGCAGCACCTTGAGTTTGACGCGTTGTAGGAAAACACATACTCATTGATTTGCACTAGAGCAGCACCTTGAGTTTGACGCGTTCTAGGAAAACACATACACATTGATTTGCACTAGAGCAGCACCTTGCGTTTGACGCGTTGTAGGAAAACACATACACATTGATTTGCATTAGAGCAGCACCTTGCGTTTGACGCGTTGTAGGAAAACAACGTTGTGCGAGACACTCCTTAAATGTGAAATGATTCTTATACATTTTGCCTCCTCTTAAAGTTTCTTTTGAAAAATCATAAAATTGCTTCTCGTTTCTACGAGAGCAACATTCCCCAAGTAACTACCAAGTTAAATATTAAGTAACTACTAAGTTATTTTCAAGTTACTTCCTTTTTCTGAGGGTTCCCTGAGAGCATGGACTGATGACTGATGGGGAGGTAGCTACCGACACGGGAAAATATACCACCGGCGACATATCAAATGCCATATCGTTGTTATTCTATTAATCATTATTATTACATATTATTTCATATTCCCATAGCTGCTCCAGCACCTCTCTGATACAGTTGAAGTGGCAGAAGGAGCACCTGTTATAGCATAAAGACGCTTGGTTCTTTTTGTCTTTATGACCATTTTATCTTTTAGCACACTCTTTTAAGAAGTGGAAATGGTGTGATTGTATCTGTGACTCCGCACTGATACAATACCATATTGATATGGAAAAGAATTATTCGATTTCGATTTGTTGGACTGAACCAAATTTTCTTATTTATAATTGGTTGACGGCGCTTCGGGAAATTTCCCGTCTTCCTGGTGCCCGCCCATCCGAACCTGCCTAAGAGGGTAAATAATTATGACACATTTCAGCAATTACATAAGAGCTATTTTCAACTCGCTGCCTTTCATTAAAATATACATCATTTTTACATTCATTTTCTCTTTATTTACTAAGAAATGTTTTAAGATACTTTACCAATTTTATCTGCCATCATAATATGTAGAATACACAAAAAAGTCAATTTATAATAAATGACTACATTTTAGTTTAAAGTACAGGAATGATCATATTAAATTAAAATCAGTTCCTATGGCATTTTAGTGAAATATTTCGTTGGAATTACTAGTGTTTGCGCATATTTGCTATTGCTGTTTTTTATGTCTAAATTATAACTATATTATGTTATTAAAGAAGGAGGTGGCTCATTTTCAAATCTACTCCATATGGGTAAAGGTTCATCTTCAGCAGAGAAACCATTTAGCCTTTGAGTTTTATTTATTATAATGCAAATGCCAGTTAACTAGTGATGACCGGTGACTTACTTGATCACTAAAAATAAGACCGGCTTAATTATATAAGCATTATGTCAGATATGATTTATAATATTCTGTGGTGGTTTTGAGTATGAAAACTGAAAATATCAATGTACTTGTAACTGTATGCATTTTATTCTCCGTGATCTAAATTAGTCAAAATTCGCAAAATCCTGCAATGTGTCTGAGAGATTTAAGAACTGTGAATTTGGTCTCCCATGAACCAAATTCAAATGATGAATCAGTTGAATATTTAGTGAGGTCATATGTGTTTGCACTAATCCATGGTCCTTTGATCTATTCCACTATGATCCATTGATAGAAATATTCAGTGAACATATCTCCGATCTATATTGGTCCAGTACTCCTGTCAATGGGATGCAAAATTTGATAAAAGTGGTTATAAGGGCCGAATATGGAAAGAAGGAGTTCTGAATGAATTGTTATTTAGAATCAACAATTTTTCGTAACACTGTATTAAATCTTATAAGATAATTAGAATTGTAGCTAAACAACCGTTATTAGAGGTAGCTCACAAAAAAATAACATCTCTTCACTTCACTTTAATAAATTAACTTTATAATAGAATGAATGAATTAAGTTGTAGGTGGATAAAACTAACATCAGGATCGGAATTCTGATATTTCCGGCAAAAACCACATTTCATTTAAGGGAAAGAAGTCGTCGACCGTAGTTCTGATATGGAACTTTTACCAATGAAACCAGGTAGCAACCGGAAATTCCAATTAGATGACTTTTGAAGATGGAAAGCATTTCTGTCTTTTACCTTACATTTTTACATCCTTCCCAATTATTCTTCTTCGTTTATGACAGCGGAAAAAATAAACATATATATTTTTTAAAAAAAAATTGAATGGGGTAATGTCAGAAGTCAATTGAGCCAAATTGTTTCCAGGAATAATTAGGATTTCGTAATCAGCCCATCTAAATTAAGCTTATACTATATTTACGAATTCTTTTTAGTATTTTTAGTAATTCTAGGACATCAAACTCATAAGTAATTGAGATTCGCTAGGAATAAATTTTAGAGTCTGCAATTTTAAAGCTCAAGTATTTTTTAAAGCAGAGATTTACTTAAGGTATCATTACAGGTATGATTATATCAGATATTATGTACAAAATAATATCGCAGAACTTATCTTTGGACTTATCAGAACTTATCTCAGTTAGCAGAACTTATCTCCTTCCATTTACTTACTACCTTATCCTCAAGTCCTTTCTAACTGATAGATCATTCTGTGCAAGCATAGGAACCTCTTCCTCCACCATCTGCACTGTAAGAGCAGGAGTACCTCAGGGTAGTATTCTACCGACGTAGCATCTTCGAGATTCGACGTAGCACCTGTCCTCCAGTCATTCTTAACCAAGTCCTCATTCCTCAATCTACCACTGTCCGTTACCTTGGCCTTCACCTTGATCGACGACTCACCTGGCAACACCACACTAAGACTAAACGAACTGACATCTCAAGACGCTACAAGTTGCTGCTTCGTCTTTTATATCGTAGGTCCAAGATTACACTGAATAATAAACTTCTTATCTACAACGCAGTCTTAAAACCGGCTTGGACCTACGGTTTGGAAGTTTGGGGTAGCACCAAGCCTTCCAACTCCCGCCGACTACAAAGTCTTCAATCAAAGATCCTCCGTAAAATCGCCGATGCTCCTTTTTACGTATCCAACCTCACCCTCCATAATGATCTCAATATCCCTTTTGTCCGCGACCTATCTATATCCAGATACCATAAATTCCACGAGTCCTTATTAAATCACCCTAATCCTTTAGTAGAACTCCTTTCTTCCCA
>KZ651737.1:116687-134396 GCA_001010745.2 Gerris buenoi
CCCCAAATGAATACCCTTCCCCATTAATTAACTGCAGACGCGACGCTCATGATTTACAGTAAGATATTGTACTGCAGTAAGCATCAGCAGGACATTTTCTAGCGAAAACGTTCTAAAACAATTGTTGTTACATGGGCTTGGAGATTTTTTTTTATTAGTTGTACATTGTTCTTTTCTTTGGGGGGGGGGGAGCTGCTTTTGAATAAGTAGTACCCTTTTTTTGTTACCTCAAAACTACTACCTATTGTAATGGCTAAAAAAAATCTAGTGGAAGATAGTGGCAAGAGAGTGTTTAAATGGGGTGTATGGCAAATTAGGATCCTTAATTTTTGAAACACACCTAAATTCTGGAAAATTTAATAGGAGTTAAGGATTTTATCAATAAAATATTGGTAAGTAAAATGTTTTAACATATTACATTTAAAAAAATAGAGATTTTGTGGAACCTCATATCATAGGGAATATATTATTTGGAAAAGCAAAATTTATACTTATTATTCAGTTTGGTCTTCACGTAAAAAAAGAACTCGTGATAACAGGGTATACACTATACACTATCAAAAACACATTTTGTTTGCAATAAAGAGCGCTGGAAAGGTTGAATCCCCCAAAAAAACATATCTGCGTTATTTTAAGCCCTACAAAATAAGCTAGTTAGTTTTTAGATGTAAATTAATGTGTTAAATCTTGCTCTTTTACCTCTACTAAACTGGAATTTTAAAGGAGAACACAACATGCATAATCTTCGCGATGAGAGAAGTGTCAGGTAATGCGGTGTGGCTGTGGCTATAAATCCAACTAATTGGGTCTTCAACGGATCTTACTAGCTTCACGTTCATACTCTCTTTAATAAGCTAGAAAATAACTAGAGTTTAAGACATTTATTTATACAAAATTTGTTGTTTTTCCCCAAGATATTGTCAAAATTCTATTTATACACAGGGTGTCTTTAGGTGTATAAAGTTCCAAATCGGATAATTACCTCAGTAGGATCAATTTTAAAAAGCAAACAATTTTAAGGGTTTCTAAAATTTAGATGATAACAGCTACGTGCCCTTGGGATTGCCCTAAAAAGCACTCACTGAGAAGGGTCTCACATGAAAATCTTAAAAGGTAACTCCTATTCTTATCACAGATTTGCACTTCAGAGGTAGCCTTATCATACAAAAAAGAAAACATAATTTTCGTTAAAAACTTCCTGTATTATGGCTTTTAAATTAAATTTTAAAATAATTAATAATTATTCGAATATTACTAGGAACTGGGGACACCTTACTCAATGATTTATGGAAAAATTCTTGACCCTATATGCACTTAATAACTTATTTAGCGTTTAGATCTATCACTGTTGTGACAGCCTTTATCTAGTTTAAAACACCTTAAAAAAAATAATGATAAATTATTTAGAATTAGGTAACCTTGCGGGAATCTGAATCAGATGAACCTCGCTGCTTGCGTCGATTGTGATTTATCATAATAAATTTTCATTTAAATCAACTAATAAATTTGTAACCAGTTTCGAAAATCAGCTCCCTCTAACATTTTACAAAGAGTGCTTTTTTTATCACTTCCACGTAAAATTTTACACCGGCTCTTAAAACTTGACTTAGTTCATTTGTGGTTTAATGTGACAGATCTTTGAACCCATAATTTTACCGTAAAGTCTTCTTTGTACATATTTGCAGATGCATTGAAGATGTTTTTAGAAGTGGAATGCAACCAGTTTTGTAAATCAGTTCCTCTTATTTGTAATAAAAAAGAGTGTTTTTATTACTTCCACGTGAACTTTTATACCGGCTCTTAAAACATGGCTTAGTTCATATGTGGTTTAATGTGGCAGATCTTTGAATCCATAAGTTAACCGCAAAGTCATCTTTATACATATATTTGCAGAAGTATTGAGTTTGTTACTAAAAAAGGAAGTGGTACGAGTAAATGTTTTACCCGTATGATCCTTCAGATGTCTTTCGCGATTTAAATAACGGCACTTCTTTAGATTGTAACTCCCCTTATGAAGAAAACTGAAACAATCTAAGAAGGTGTACGGAATGTTCTTCTTTAGATTGTTACTCCCCCTTATAAAGAAAACAGGAGTAACAATCTAAAGAAGGTGTACGGAATGTTCTTCTTTAGATTGTTACTCCCCTTATAAAAATAGGAGTGTGATATTCCTTCTTCCCAAAGTATACATTTGACTAAACATCACTTTGCCTTAATAGATATTTAGTTAGTCAATTATATTCTAAAACAGCTTATGGGAGTAACAATCTAAAGAAGTACCTTAATAATTTAAGTAACACGAATAATTCAAAACACATAATTTATTTTCGTTATTTTTTTCTTCACACACAAATACTGTTTTGTACAGCGAGTGGAAGATTTTAGCCCTGATCCCATTATCCTATTCATAAGTGGTTCCCTTAGTTCAAAAGTCGTAACTACTAAAATATACGAGGAACTGCAACGCGTCGACTTACGGATTTAATCTAAGGGGTAAATTGGTAACGGGAGAATCAGTAAAGAAACTGTTAGCCAGACAAAGTCATTATGCATAACTGAGTAACCGGTTCACTCGGAAACTCATTGTTGAACTGCCTGCATTATTTAAATGTACATAATAACATATCTCCTTCGTACATTACGTAAGAAAAATTGTTTATAAAAGTTAAACATCCATTGGTTTATCTAATTAGGGGATTGTTATGCAAGCTTGAGTTTCATAACTTTTGAAGGTTATCAGCTTTTTTTTGTTACTTTTCAGACAATTTTAATGAGATAGCGGAATATCATGTCGAAAAATGTTTAGAAAGAATAATGATTTTATTAAACTTTTTTCTTTTTTTTATTAATTCCGTTGACTTGTTTTAACCACAATGTGTTTATATACGTTAGTTTTATCACATTCATAAGAATTCATATAAAATTTTATTTAGTCATGCAAATGCTAAATAAATGACTTAGAGAGTTTGTCCAGTTTATTGTGATACCACAATAGGAATCAGTTACGACAATTTGTTGTCTATTCCTTTCCAGCAATATCGGTTGAAACACATCACTTTTATTTATTAAAATGTACATTTGGTAGTAGATTTATCCATTACATTACATATGAAATTTTTACATTTCTGTTTAAGACCCTCAGTTTATGAGCTAAAACTTTTTTATCTCCAGTAGGTAGGGAGAAAAAGTTATGATTTTGGACTAGTTTAGAGGGACTAAAGTAAGTCTATTCTTCCCTGAACTCAAAAAGTAGGGAGAAAAAATAAAACCAGGGAGAAAAAGAAGGATTGCCAACTTGATTATTTTATAAATAGTACAGAGTACAGAATACAGAATGAATGGCTCAAGTAGTGAAGATGTTGCAAATCAGGTTGGCAACACTGCTTTGTCGACCTTATTTGAAATTTGCGCTTATCATTGTTTAACCTGCATCTAAATAACCTTCTATTTGAATTTGATTGCAATTCCTATTTGTTTTTAATATTGAATCTCTTATATCTGCTATTAAAATTGCTAAAAATTGTCATATATTAAAATAATAAATAAAAACAGTGCAATGGATGAAGATGCGTTTTATCCCTGCTTGAGATAAAATATTGTATATACTTCGGGAGTAAAGTGCTATAAATCCTCTCACGATAATTATCTCCCCAGGCGCAGCCGAGGGAGCTAATAATTAGCGTTATTCCCTCGGCTTCACCTCAGGATTTAGGGACCATGACCATGGTTCTTTCGGCTTCGCCACAAGAACCAACTTATATTCGCTCAGGGAATAATGGCTTACTTTACTCCCTAGGTGCATAAAAAACTATTTTTATCTGCAACTTTATGCTGTTGTAAGAATGTGTCATAGAACTACTTTCTTTCTTTTACCTCCTGATAAATTAGATTTAATTTTGTAAATATTTTTTTTATTTTCTCTACATGCCGATTAAAAGCAAAAGGTGATATAGGATAGGTCAGTCACACACTTTATACATATAATAATTTTGATTATAATTATGAAATTTATTTTTTTCTCCCTAGAAAATTGTTAGCGTTTGAAATTTAGTTGGCGTGTCATAATTGAGTAGATATTAATAATAATAATATTAAAACGATGAACATACTACAAGAATATAGTCACTCGAGTCACAATCATGTTGAATACACAGCAACATCATTGGTGATGAGTTGAAAAGAGTTGCAACTCCACAATATGTCATCGCAGAAATAATCCTATTGTGTTTACTAGAACTCCATTGGTAATTATGTAAATATCCACTCCTACGCCTACGATAGATTTTTTCCTCTTAACCTTGAATCGACAATGCAGCTAGACATATTTCAAAGAGGGATTGTGAAGAACATTAGGACAAAAACCTCAAACGAAGGGAATGTCAACGTTTAAGGTATTAGAACACGCCCTTAAGAAATTTGTCGAGTAGTGAGCAAAAAATTCAACAAAAAACTACATTGATAGTAGGACTTCAATTATAATCAATAATGTGATTATACCTGATGTATAGTGAATAGGACAATATTGGATAAATATTTATAGCGACACTTGTTACTTCTAATCAGAATATGTACTTATAGATACAGTATTTTTCTTTAGGGGGAAAAAACTATTTAGAAGAGTGGGACAAGTGAACCGAGAGTTAAAGTAACATTAGGGTTAATTAAGAGAACGCATATCCACTCGACTGAGTGGAGTAAAGGAATGCATGTGTGGGGCTAGAAGGGAGGGGTGTCTGTACCATGTGCCGACCAGATTACCCTTTACAGAGCTCGCATCGGAAGGGTTTTACGTACGGGGAAGACGTATAGGCTCGGTTGCGGAGGAGTCGGGAGGGGATCCTAGGACCGTAGGGGGGTCGACGAGCACCTAGCAAGAGGTAGCCGTCGTTACGCGTCCTGTGTCGATCGAGTCCGTGTTAGTTTTGACCTTGGCTCTGAGAGGCTGGGCTGCAGAGCTAACCGGATGTTATCCCCTCGGCTCTCGACTACCTGACACCGTACCGTACCTCCGTCCGACCACCGACCCACTGGAAATCTTCCTCTAGTTATACTCTTTTACGTTCTAGACCGAGAAACACTAGACCTTAAGGCCCCCATACACGATCAAACATTTTGCGCAAACCTGATTTCGGGCAAATTTAGGCCATACAAGTTAAACATAATGTTTGCGCAAACATTTTGGCCGTGTATGGGGGCCTTTAGACCTTCTCTTTTGTGCTATCACAGAATTGAGAATTGACTTCGACGACGTGTCTTCAATCTTCAACATCATCAAGCTAGATCTATATAAGCGACGCGGCGCCTAGATCGAGTTTACAATTGGATATTACAGCCTCAGCTACAACTGTTGTTCCGCTCGTACAAGCTGGCGTCGAATCTATTGTGTTAAAAGAGTTGAGTCGGGCAAATAGAAGAGAAAAAGATTGTGTGTTAATACGCTGGCCAAAAAATAATAAAATGATTAACGGATGCTCAGCCACCACGTAATAAGCTCTTTTGACTTGAAGGGGGTTTTCTTTGAGGGTTTTCTCCCCTCTATTACGAGTCAAACAACTGGGAAAACCCTTTCTCCTTCATTTACGGGGAATTTGCAAGATACCACATCTTCCTAACCATTTTAGTTCACAAAATAATGTGAATACGACTTTAAATTATTCAATAAAGATTAAAATCTGTTCTATACCTAAGAAATAACATCGTATGACAACTAAACACAGCTGTTTGAGGCTTTAATAATAAAAATAATGTAATATCTAATAACAGATGGGACTTTCCTCCTATCTTTATCTCAATTTATTTATTTATTTAATTGACTCGCTATATAATTGCTCCGAGCATTAGTTTGCGGTCTGGAGAGCCCTGAATGTGCTAAAATTGCAACTTAAAGTCCATTTTACAGTTAAGCCAATGGATTTAGAAAAATAATTCGAGACAAAAAATCTTATTTTTAGCCATAGAATCCAAATCCATTCTTAAAGAGATGCATTATTGATATTTGTTTTCACTTTTTGAGCCCTGCTTAACACTTTTTTATGCAAAAAAAAGAAAAAAAAAAGTTAATTATAAAGTATAAATTTTAGATTGAATTGGGATACTCTGACTAAAAATAAGAAGTTTTTGTCTCTTGAATTATTTTCCTAAATCCATTAGTTTAGCTGTAAAATGAACTTAGTTTCAATTTCAGCACATTCGGGGCTCTTCAGACGGCAAAATAATGCTCGGAGCAAAAAATTTTCAGGAGTAAAAAATTCTTATTTTTAGCCATAAAATCCAAATCCAATCTTAAAAATTTGGCTTCCTATTCACTTTTTTTTAATTACGTATTTTCACACACTTATGCTGAACACAGAAAATGTTCAGTAAGCGCCTTTTTAGCCATTATCGAACCCTGAAAACCGCATCTTTCTATCTATCATGGTTCCTGAGATATTTCGCTGTTCCATATTAGCTGGGACACCCTGATTCTAGCTACAAAACATTACAGATACTCATATGCAATTGGGTGTTTAACTAATAATACTAAATCCATATTTGACCTGATATAAAATGGGTACCTCTAAATCTAAACACCGTATCGATATTTTTTTCTCTTATACTTAAGCTGGTTGTTATAATAACGAAATTTAATAAACATGGAGGAAGTTGCATGACAAATATTGTAGTACCTATCTATGGCCATATATGTAACATGATGTTCTGTCCTTCATCTTTCATGCTGTAACAGATCGCTGACACAACACAAATTTTCTAGGGAGGGCTAATTTCTTTTTGTTTTAGAGGTAAATTGAATGGAGGAAGTAATATGATAAATCATGTTTAGCCGTAATTGCCTTCTCGTTTATCTTATCGCCAGCCGTTAAGCTCGTGGCAACGGGCTTAATTTTATAATTTGAAAAAAGTAAAATTAAGTAAATTAATTTAGATATCGATTTAGATAAGTTATATCTATTTGAAGACCAACAAATCAAAACAAACATTTATTTTGATTGGAATAAATGTGGTTGTCTCAGCTTAACAATAACAATTTATTTTATGATTTAATTATATAAATGATAAACACTATTCAAAACAATGTCTTCGTCGCTTTTAATAAAAAAAATTACTTTTACTTTCATTTTGTGAACAATGCAAGTGGTATATTTTACTTTGTAGAGAAAGTGGAAACCTAAGTATCCCCTCAGATAAATTTGAAGATTATACTTTTATCTTATAGTTTGTGTTACTTCCACATACGGGGTATTTGATAACGTCTCAAGTCGATGTTACAGCATTATTTCCTCTATGTTTTTAGTGCACCCAGTCAGCTATATATTTTAAACAAGCAATGATGGGTGGAAATAAAATTTATAAGAGGATGAAGTGGTATTTTTAATTCTCACTCCTTCTATTTTGAATCAACCTAATAAAATAAAAAAGATTGCCTTCGAAAGTCGGCAAAAGAAAATAACTAATTGCCACCTCGAATGTATCGACGTAAAGGCCCCCATACACGATCAAACATTTTGCGCAAAATGTTTGCGCAAACCTAATGTCGTGGAAATTTAGTTAAAAATCATGTTTGCGCTAACATCAAGCAGCCCCACGGTCAAAACACACGGTCAAAACACACGGTCAAAACACACGGTCAAAAACAACACGGTCAAAATGTTTGCGCAAACATGATGTTTTCCAAAACATATGCTGAAAATTATCTGTGTTCAGCAAGAATGTGTGCAATTTCCATAATTAAAAAAAGTGATTTGGATGTCAAATTTTTAAAACTGGATTTAGATTCTATGGCTAAAAATAAGAACTTTTTGTTCTCGAAATTTTTTTCCTCTAAGCATTAGTTTGTACAAGCAAAAAGTTCTTATTTTTTGGTGTAAAATCCAAATCCATTCTTAAAAACATGCATTATTGATATTTTTTTCACTTTTCGAGCCCAGCTGAACATTTTTTTTTAGGTAAAAAACAGTTGCATATATGGTATGAATTTTAGAATCGATTTGGATTCTATGACTAAAAATAAGAATTTTTTGTCTCCTGAATTATTTTCCTAAATCCATTAGTTTAGCTGTAAAATGGAGTTAAAGTTTCAATTTTAGCACGTTCCGGGCTCTCTAGACGCCAAACTAATATCGGAGCAAAAAAAAATCTAAGAGCAAAAAGTTATTATTTTTAGCCATTGAATCAAAATCCAGTCTTAAAAATGTGGCTTCCTATTCACTTTTTTTAAATTATGTAAATTGCACACACTTTTGCTGAACACAGAAAATGTTCAGAATATGTTCTTGAAGCGCCTTTTAAGCCATTATCGAACCCTGAAAACCACATCTTTTTCTCTATCATGGTTCCGAAGATATTTCGCTGTTCCATATTTGCGGGGGCACCCTGTATTTACATAATTATGTTGACTAGTGTAATCATAAAATATGAGGAGAAACCATAAATATATAACCATATATATCCATTATCAGGAAACAATAATTACTATACTACTTATTTATTAGTCAGAAAGATGGTTGCTTGTTTCGCCGTATATTATTCCAGTTGACTAAACCTGGAATACACAGCTGTTTAGTACTGTTTAGTATAACTATAATCCTCGCATTGATACACACTTGCTAAAACGTTAATACTAATATCCTAATCCTAAAGGGCTATAATATAGTCATCATTTTAAACATAAAACGTTTTTGCAGGAAGTTCAACACATGTGCAGCACAAGGTAAATTAAATCGGGTTCAATCCCCGGCGGTGGAATTTATTTTTCTTTTATAACTCTCCTTCAAATAATTTTTATTGTAAAACTAATTTTCAAACTGCACTGAACACTCTCAAAGTTATTTCTAATAACATTACAAATCCTGTGTTAACTTATTCTTAAATTTAACTACTTACAAGACAACGAAATACAAATACATATAAACAATTACAAACTAATTTATCTAAGAACTAAACTACAGTAACTATTACATAATGGGCACTTCTTTAGATTGTTACTCCCCTTATAAAAAAACAGAGGGGAGTAACAATCTAAATAAGGTGTACGGAATGTGCTTTTTTAGACTGTTATTAAAACAAAAGTATAATATTCCTTAGTGCTAAAGCATATTGGACTAGAAATCCCTTTGTCTTAAAAGTTATTTAGTCTGTCATTTGTATTCTAAAACAACATTGGGGAGTAACAATCTAAAGAAGTACCAGATAATGTTGTAATATTCAAAACATCTTTAGCACTGAGTAAGGAGGCTTTCACACTGCGTGCGAGACCGAGTGAGACTGAATAAGGCGATTCCGTTTGAGAAGCAAATACATGTATTAGCATGGGGCTATTCACTTTAAACGTCGATCGAGACCGGGCCGAGCGAGACTGAGCGGGACCAAGCTGAATCGGGCCTTTTTTCCGAGCGTTATTGTTAGCTAAGCGTTTTCGGCCGCTGAAAAGCGTTTTCGGTCNTCTGATGAGGCCGAAAACTATAGTTATATGAAATAAACGTTATTTTTGTGGAGAGGCTTTCCATTTTACAATATTCTATTGAAATCAACTCCACTTGCGGTCTTATAATATGAATCAGTTTATGTTTATGAAACACCCCAAAGCCAAATATTTTATTCAGACCGGGTTCACTGACGATATCTTAAGATATTGCGTTAATTGTTATACTACTCTGAACGATGTGGGGCCATTTTTTTGGAGTGAATGTCCTTATGCGCAACAGCGTCTGGAGCCCGGGATTAAATCGGAAAAGAACGACCGCCACAAAATCAACTGTCACGAAATCGTCCAATGACGATAACTCGAGTTTAGGAAGACCAATTTAGTTGAAATTTGGTACACATGTTCATTTTACTAATGCCAAGGACTTGTTCGTTGGAC
Organism: Gerris buenoi; assembly: GCA_001010745.2. NCBI lineage: Eukaryota > Metazoa > Arthropoda > Insecta > Hemiptera > Gerridae > Gerris > Gerris buenoi. The sequence continues at coordinate 126,547 of KZ651737.1, forward strand.
AACGTTATCTCCGCGTAAAAGTAAGAATAAATAAAACGAATTTTATAAATGAAACGATTTTAATAAAAATTCATAGACATCGTCTAAAGTACTATTGAAAAAGGCATACAAGCAGAAGATTTGGTGTAGTAAAGTGATATATTATATAATATTTTAAATGGAGTTGGCCGGGTCGTAAATGTGTATGGGAATCACTGTACTACATCCATCCTCTTTAACTATCAACTAATCATGATAAAATGTTTTCTCAATATGCAATACGTATTTATTGCAAGGCGCTTGCTATCAATGATAAACATTTCTTTTCTTTTAATTTTGCTTAAACACCGCTAAGTACAAGCTGTTAGTTACTTTTAATTTTGTCTCTTTACTAAATCCACCATATATTAGCAGTGTGATTTTATAATTTATATTTAATGAATAGCGTACGGATCTTTGTTCCTAACGGGTGTCCCGCGACACCACACTTATTTTTTATTTAGAATATCTTGCAAGAGTATAGAAGATTCGATGCAAAAAACGACCTCATGAACAAGCATAAAGAGTGATCGCGGTTGCTTCATCATGACATGCGATGGCTAATCGTATATTGCAAGTCACAAGCCTCTTAAGTACTTAAACTTTAATAGTGAAACTCTATTAATTTGTCTCACATTCCAATTATTCTCTTTTGGCTACATTAAGAACGTGAAAAGAGCATCTTTAAAAGACTCGGAAGAAAGAAGTAGGAAAACAAAAGCTTGAAGATGCTACTTAGTCCAACAGGGAAAAGAGCATTTTATTACGTCCTGTTGCCCAGTTTTACTGCAGTTGAACAACAACAGGGAGTAAAAACTAAGTTTCAAAATTTAACAACTCTTTCCTCCTGCTGGGAACGTGACCTGTCACAGTATCTTGTTGGTAAAATAAACTCGTGGGAGCGCTCTTTTTCCCTCATCTAACTTCCTTCATCCTTTATTTTACCAACGCTTTATTTTACCCGGGCTTTTTAAATTTGCTTTTTTTTCCACTCCTTCTTTCTGTTTGCGTTATCTTTTCTGCTTTTCTGTGGGGGATTTTTTTTCAAGATTAGGGGTATGTGTTCTATTCACGTAAACCCTCTTTGTTTACCATGGGAAAGCCAAAGTTTTTTGTTGTTGTTTTTTTTTTTCACTCTAGACAGCATAATGCACGCTCACAACAATATACGTTATCTACGGAGGTAAAAAATAAAGCAACACGACTTTCTTACTTTCTTACGATTGTTTATAATTTTCAGGAAAGGGGATTTTTATTTTATTTTATTTTTTTAAAGAGAGAATTATTAGTTTATTTTAAATTTTCAAGATTCTCCGTTTATGACTCCATTTTCTTTTCTTTTTTTAGAAAAAATAAAATTATGCTATTATTCTTTGTTGAACATTTTTAACGCTTTGAATAATATAAAAAAAAAGTAATACTGCTTTAACTCATTATAAAAGTTATAAATGGAAAGAGCTGAAATAAAAACTTAAACGAATGATGCTGGCAGTAGTGCAGTCCATCTTAAAGGACCTTAAGATTTATCCTCCTTTGTACGCTCTATTTTGTTTTCTATTTTTAAAAATTGGAAAATTTGTAAAACAAAATCAAGGTAGTATATCTTGTTGCTTCCGAGTTAATATCGCCGTACACCGCATCCCTGAAGATGCTTCCAGTAGTGGAAGCGAAACTTTGGACTTCAAACTCTTTAACTGATGCGGATTAAACTGGGAAACAAAGTTGTTCCCCAACAACTTTGGTTTGGTGTAATGTTTGGTTCTTGAGCCCATCAAAGTATTATTCTCATGCAGAGTTGTGGCAGCCCTTAATCCTTATTAAAAAATCTTCCGCAGTAAATTTCCTTCTGCATCATCTTTTGTCCCTTATATTGTATATTTTACTCCAAATTTGGTTTAGGACTTCATTGAAGATTAAATCACAAGTAGCACGGAATAAGATTACTATTGAGAAACAAAATAGTTTTATATTCATAATATTTTAATTCTTTAAAGCTTTCATTCTTCCAGTGACAATTATCAGGGAACAAAAACTAGTCCTGTTTCCACAGTTTAGAACGCAGTAACGTAAATTTGCCGCTTTGAAATGCCTAATATCCATTGTAGGAGAAGACGTAACAGTACGACTCTCTAGGGTAAACGTACAATTCGCAACCCGACAAGCATGCAGCAAGCGTTTAATTTAAATGATATTTTTGGGAATAGCATTAGAGTGAAGGCTCGCTTTAACCACTTTTCATCCTCAAGTTGCATTCTATTTTATGTCTACCATTGAAATACAGTTACCATTCCTATCCTATCGCTCGACTCTCTGATTTATAAGTCATAGGCCCGGGAAAACATTTTGTTCATACAACAGATTTCCTGCGTAACGCAGGATTTCATGTCAGTTGTCAGCTGGCATAAACTGTAAGCATAGTAAATTTTCCGTTTCAATTGTCACAAAACCGACGGGAACGCCTGAAAAGACACTGCTCAGTACTGAATTATGAATACGGTTCTGTTCTACTCCAAATGATTTCTTTTTAGGGTTTCAAAGTCGTCCTAGAAACCCTTATGCTTTGGGTAATATTGTTCGTCCGTTTAACTATCAACTAATCATGATAAAATGTTTTCTCAATATGCAATACGTATTTATTGCAAGGCGCTTGCTATCGTCTTATAATATGAATCAGTTTATGTTTATGTAACACCCCAAAGCCAAATATTTTATTCAGACCGGGTTCACTGACGATATCTTAAGATATTGCGTTAATTGTTATACTACTCTGAACGATGTGGGGCCATTTTTTTGGAGTGAATGTCCTTATGCGCAACAGCGTCTGGAGCCCGGGATTAAATCGGAAAAGAACGACCGCCACAAAATCAACTGTCACGAAACCGTCCAATGACGATAACTCGAGTTTAGGAAGACCAATTTAGTTGAAATTTGGTACACATGTTCATTTTACTAATGCCAAGGACTTGTTCGTTGGACAACGTTATCTCCGCGTAAAAGTAAGAATAAATAAAACGAATTTTATAAATGAAACGATTTTAATAAAACTTCATGTCAAATCCTTTAATGATTTAAAGACAACTGAACATATTTCAATACAATTGACAATTAAATAAATTCAAATAAAAACAAACAACTTTACTTCAACTGGTTTCTTGACACTTCATTTACATCGTCTAAAGTGCAATTGAAACATGCATGTAAAATTTTAACTTGATACAAGCAGAAGTTTTTGTGCAATGAAGTGATAAATTTATAATAGTTAAAAAGGAAATGTCCGTATTTAGTGGAATAATAAGAATACAGAGTGGCTCCCCCACTACTAGTTACTATTCAAAGGCCCGTTTACACGGTGATAGTTCTCCAACGATAAAACTATCATGTCATTCTACGTCATACAACTATCGTCGAGGTGTGCAGTCTACACGGTGAGAGTAAAAATACGTCAAAACTTGCTTTCTTGCACTCAATGTTACATCCACATAATACATTTTTTACTTGGATACGGAAATAAAGCATTAAATATATTATAATTTTAAAATATAACACACTTACAGTAAAAGGAATATATTCACATTGTCGAAAAAAACAAAATCTGATGTCAAATGGGAAGCAAGCTTTCATATTTGTTGCCTAAAATCTGTTATCACTTGATAAAAAAGTATTAAGCCAATCAGCGTCTAGTATCTAGCGTTGTAGTTTTTATNTTCTTAAAAACATGCATTATTGATATTTTTTTCACTTTTCGAGCCCAGCTGAACATTTTTTTTTAGGTAAAAAACAGTTGCATATATGGTATGAATTTTAGAATCGATTTGGATTCTATGACTAAAAATAAGAATTTTTTGTCTCCTGAATTATTTTCCTAAATCCATTAGTTTAGCTGTAAAATGGAGTTAAAGTTTCAATTTTAGCACGTTCCGGGCTCTCTAGACGCCAAACTAATATCGGAGCAAAAAAAAATCTAAGAGCAAAAAGTTATTATTTTTAGCCATTGAATCAAAATCCAGTCTTAAAAATGTGGCTTCCTATTCACTTTTTTTAAATTATGTAAATTGCACACACTTTTGCTGAACACAGAAAATGTTCAGAATATGTTCTTGAAGCGCCTTTTAAGCCATTATCGAACCCTGAAAACCACATCTTTTTCTCTATCATGGTTCCGAAGATATTTCGCTGTTCCATATTTGCGGGGGCACCCTGTATTTACATAATTATGTTGACTAGTGTAATCATAAAATATGAGGAGAAACCATAAATATATAACCATATATATCCATTATCAGGAAACAATAATTACTATACTACTTATTTATTAGTCAGAAAGATGGTTGCTTGTTTCGCCGTATATTATTCCAGTTGACTAAACCTGGAATACACAGCTGTTTAGTACTGTTTAGTATAACTATAATCCTCGCATTGATACACACTTGCTAAAACGTTAATACTAATATCCTAATCCTAAAGGGCTATAATATAGTCATCATTTTAAACATAAAACGTTTTTGCAGGAAGTTCAACACATGTGCAGCACAAGGTAAATTAAATCGGGTTCAATCCCCGGCGGTGGAATTTATTTTTCTTTTATAACTCTCCTTCAAATAATTTTTATTGTAAAACTAATTTTCAAACTGCACTGAACACTCTCAAAGTTATTTCTAATAACATTACAAATCCTGTGTTAACTTATTCTTAAATTTAACTACTTACAAGACAACGAAATACAAATACATATAAACAATTACAAACTAATTTATCTAAGAACTAAACTACAGTAACTATTACATAATGGGCACTTCTTTAGATTGTTACTCCCCTTATAAAAAAACAGAGGGGAGTAACAATCTAAATAAGGTGTACGGAATGTGCTTTTTTAGACTGTTATTAAAACAAAAGTATAATATTCCTTAGTGCTAAAGCATATTGGACTAGAAATCCCTTTGTCTTAAAAGTTATTTAGTCTGTCATTTGTATTCTAAAACAACATTGGGGAGTAACAATCTAAAGAAGTACCAGATAATGTTGTAATATTCAAAACATCTTTAGCACTGAGTAAGGAGGCTTTCACACTGCGTGCGAGACCGAGTGAGACTGAATAAGGCGATTCCGTTTGAGAAGCAAATACATGTATTAGCATGGGGCTATTCACTTTAAACGTCGATCGAGACCGGGCCGAGCGAGACTGAGCGGGACCAAGCCGACTCGGGCGTTTTTTTTTTCGAGCGTTTTTGATAGCCAAGCGTTTTCGGCCGCCGAAAAGCCGGTGACCGAAAACGCATGGCTAGCAAAAACGCTCGAAAAAAACGCCCGAGTCGGCTCGGTCTCACTCAGTCCTACTCGGTCCGGTCTCACTCAGCGTTTAATGTGAATAGACCCATGCTAATACACTGTTTTGCTTCTTAAGCGGAATCAGCCTTATTCGGTCTCGCTCGGTCTCGCACGCAGTGTGAAAGCCGCCTAAGGAAATATTTGCGCAGTGACACCGAAAAACAAAACGGGTTAGCAGAAAAGCTTATATAGAAGTTAAAATAAAGTTATGCAGCTTGTAGAAGACAAGATAAAGATAGTATTTTCGAGCTAAAACTGCAACAAATTCTCATGACTTATGACGAATTAGTTCAGCCTTGAATTCAAATATGTTTTTGGGGGTGAATTTTTAACAAATGATGTGTCTTTATTGTTATTATTATTATTATTGTAATAATCAATGCATTCTAAGCATATATTTCGTCAATCAGTGTGGAACAGGTGCAGAATTTAAGATAATTAAGGTGACGTTTACAAGAGAGAGTCTATGATTCATAATTTTTCAAAGGAAATTATGAATCATCAACGGTTTAGTTTTACTTTTTATTATTTGTATTAGTGCCAACATCCGGACTTGACTATGGTACGTTCAAGTACACATCGTTAAGGGGAAGAGATACAAGATACACACTTTTAAGATAATCATGCAAAATATGCGGTTTTCTAGACGGGATTTTGTCAATCTTGCAGTGATAATGTAAAATCATTCAGAGACCGGTCTTGTTATGCGTTTATCTTGTTTTGTATTAGAAACAAATTAATTTTGATGTTTTAATTGATTTCACCATTAATCAGTAACTCGGTTGATCTTGTTTTGTATTAGAAACAAATTAATTTTGATGTTTTAATTGATTGCACCATTAATCAGTAACTCGGTTGATCTTGTTTTGTATTAGAAACAAATTAATTTTGATGTTTTAATTGATTGCACCATTAATCAGTAACTCGGTTAATCTTGATTTGCATTAGAAACAAATTAATTTTGATGTTTTAATTGAATGCACCATTAATCAATAACTCGGTTGATCTTGTTTTGTATTAGAAACAAATTAATTTTGATGTTTTAATTGATTTTACCATTAATCAGTAACTTGGTTAATCTTGATTTGCATTAGAAACAAATTAATTTTGATGTTTTAACTGAATTCAACATTAATCAATAGCTCGGCTTAAAGTCGGGTTATCTTGTTTTGTATTAGAAACAAATTAATTTTAAAGTTTTAATTGTATTCACCATCAATAACTCGGTTTAAAGTCGGTTTATCTTGCTTTGTATTAGAAACAAATTAATTTTAAAGTTTTAATTGTATTCACCATTAATCAATAACTCGGTTTATCTTGCTTTTTTATTAGAAACAAATTAATTTTGATGCTTAATTGATTCCACCATTAATCAATAACTTGGTGTAAAGTCGGGCGATTCGATTCCTTAACTGGAGCACCAGTTTAGGTGTTTGGTGTGGTGCATATTTATTCGTTATGTGATCTAAATCTAAACGATAAGTTAACGTTAACGTCAAAATGCCGCCATTTCATTTATATATATTTAATTAATCTATATTACTTCCTTTAGAGGAGCCCTTCTTCAAATATTAATGTCTTAGCTTCAGAACATCAGTTTGGTAATTAGTATAAACATAAATATATAATAAAACAATTCTTATCTTCTACAAGCATTCTGAATAAAAATCTCAGACTCAGAAACATTTCTATTCTAACCAACCTTCGATGCTCAAAATCCATATAAAACAAACCTTTGATGTTCAAGATTATCTCTTAAGGCCTAAGTATTGTTCTTACAGTAATATTGCATAGTAAATACTTATCTCGCTGTTATCTTTGAAAAAATTATGTTATCTTTGAAAAAAAAGTTCGTAGGGTTAAAAAGAAAAAGAAATTTTCTCAGTATGTCTGATAATATCTTAAAAATAAAATTCAACCGATTTCAACGAATAGGTCAAGCTATATTTCGTGGACGCTAACGTACGACTTTCGACTAAAGGAACAAACTCTTTGCAGATTTTTCTAAACTACTCACTCTATTTTTGCTATTTGCTATTTTTACTTTATACGACATAAATAAATATATTATATACAGGGTGGTCCAAAAGTCTCCCCCCCCCCCCCCTAACTTTTGAACGGTTTGAGATAAATTAATGAAACTTGGGAGATCTCTACCACGCAAAGGGAAGTTTGTTTTCATGCAATCGCCCACTAGGGGCAACGATCCACTTTGCCCTCAGGCCACCCAACTTCAAAATTTTAAATTAGAGAGTATATTTTTGATAGAGATAAATTAATGAAACTAAGAGGATCCGTACCATGTAATGGGAAGTTTGTTTATCTACGATTGATACGTAATATATACATTGTATCTCTGTTTTGATTCGTATAAAGTGATTCTTTACGCACCTGTATTAATTGCGCATGCGTGTCTCATAGTTTTGAAGAATTCCTATTCTTTACCACTCTAGCGTGATAAAGAAGAAGAATTCTTCAACTTTACGCACGATTAGCGAGTTTGTTTA
>KZ651737.1:141476-158926 GCA_001010745.2 Gerris buenoi
CCTATTTGTCTAGGGATCTTGGATTGCGGAGATTAGATTCGATGGGAATTGGAAGGTTAGGTGCAACCATAGAGTTCTTCATCTCAATACATACTTTCTCTTTATGCATGCTACGAATATGAGAAAGTGAAAAGGACCGAGGGACAAATTAAGTATGAAAAGTAAGCCAGAGAAGACTTTAAATGTGATTTCTTCGTCTTAGGCAGAAAAAGCCGTAAAAGTTTAAGAAAATTCAAATGAAACAGTTAGAAAAATTCAAGTGATCTTAACCTTAATCTTGTCGATCTTTCCTGATTCTTTCTACAAATTATTATAATCAATGAAATACGAGAAATCACAGAATACTAATCAACAATGTTGAGCAGCTATAGATTATAATTAACATACTTATAAAACTGATTAATTATATCAGTGAAATGATAATGACCTTTCAAAAAGGTCGAAGCTAATCATTATTAAACATTCCCGTAGTGAATTATTCTTTCTGATTTAGTATGAATAATTTATAAAAAATATTGTATACAAATTAAATATAATTTTTCTTTGTTTGCTATACATGGGTAATTATTATATCTCTAAAATAAGGCAATGATTTTTTATTTTTTTAATTTTAAAATTATTTATCCTAATTTCATTTAATTTTCTCTCTTATTTCTATCGTAATCATCATTTATATAATCGAGTAGTACGTCCCGACGACACACCTCGAATTTACAGATTTGTTATTGCTAAGCTAAGGCAATCACATATATTCCAATTACAATAAATGAGTGTTTTGATATGTTGGTCTTTAAATAGGTATAATAACTTATCTAAATTAATTTACTTAATTTTACTTTTTTATAAATATAAAATTAAGGTCTAAGGGGCTCGTTAAAATATAATTTACTATTAGCATTAAAACAGAATATATTATTATTTATTTTGATTGATAACACTGTTCTGCAAAAAAAGCCTCATAATGAAAATGTCCTATTCTGAAGTATTTTGGTGTGTTGAGTCCGAATCTGAAGTCAAAACTTTTCCTATACTTACAGTTTTCCCGAAAAATGCACCTAAAGTCAAGAAAAATTGGGAGGACACTTAAAAAAATTGGGGAAAACCACAACTTGTATGTAATTTTTGTAGTATCCCCCCCCCCTTTTGGTCACATATATTGTAATTCTCTAGAATCTAGAATATAGTCATAAAAAAGTCACAAAACATTTTTGTTATACCACTGAAAAACCAATAGAAATAAAATGACTCAATATGAGGAAAAATCTTCTTTTTTTCTTAAAAAAGTAATCAACATATTTTTTCAACTTAAGATTCGTGTTCTTCATAGTTTAAAGACATTCGCACGCCCAATTATTTATTTATTTATTTTTTTTTGGGGGGAGGGGGGTGAATTTGGGTCAAATACACCCAAAAACACATTTTTTCCGAACTTTAGACGCATTTTCCGTGAAAATTGTACTTATAGGAGAAATTTTGGCTTCAGATTAGGATTCAGCATAAAATTCAGATAGCATTTTCTTGGGGCCCAAAAGTTCGTTAAATTTTGCAAAACAGTATAACCACATCATACTCTCTTCGGCGGTATAATGTACAGTGACTAGTGACAATGGGCCAAAAAGATTATCGAATTCCTAGGTTCGAACAAGTGGTTCGTCCTACCCGTCTATATAGTACTAGGATATTTATTACTACTACTACTACTACTAGTTAGATATACTCTGTAAGTATTTTATGTTATTTACAACTTCTTTTAAATTCATATGCAGGGAAGCTCTACGTAAGTTATATTATTACATTTTTTTATTTATTCATTTTTATTTTTTTGTTTAATAATTTATTATTATTATTTTTTTTTTTAAATCATAAATGCCGTTTTTTATAAAAGCATTTATATATACATAGTTACATTTACGCGTTATTAAATCATATTTACCCTATCCTATAGATTTTCAGCCTTTGGTAGAACTAGACTCTCCGTTTGTCGGTTATATGACCACGATCGTATAAGGTAATTCGCTTACCCCCTTAGATCGGTATTTCTATTGTGTATACAAAAATAACCTAAAAGAAAATTAGATAAAGCTATTCTGTTGCATTGATAATAAATTAAATAATATTTTTCTTCGATTCAATCAATTTGACATTTCATGCCATGTAAATAACAGATTTTATCAAAAATGTATTAAAATACCATGGACTGAAAGAAAACCAAACTGATATATTTCTAAGGAATTTAATGATTTTTTTTTTTTTTTGAGATGATGTCAAAAGAAACGTTGTATTGCACCGGATTATGCCTTCGAAAAGATAATGCTATTTTAAGATACCTAATATCTAATCGAGAGTAAATCAATGGCGTACACAGCGCCAGCGGTGGTAGGCGGAACTACAAGGCGAAGAAAATACAATTACATATTATGTTTTCTGGTTTTATACTAAAATGTTTTATTCGTGTTGACAACAAGTGTTGACCCAACCGAAATAATCTGGAATCCCCCTTTTTTCTCTCTCTGAATAGAAATACTTAAACGCCCCGTATTTTTATAATATGTTTAATGAGTTAACTTCATTCTGTAGACACTTTTTGAAATAGCCCCTATGAGAGGACAATATAAAAGTAAATTAATACCGAACCCTCTCTTTCTCGTTCACCCTCATTTTTTTTTAAATTCCTGAGATTCAAAACTACCTTCCCGCCGGAATAAAACATAATCTCGAAAAAAATACCCCTCACAAGTCCCCCCTAAATGATATCACGGCCCTGAAAAATTGCATCTTACGCTATGTTAACCTGGGTGTTTTCGAGAACACCCCGGTTTCTTTATTCGAGATTTTTTAATCTAATTACTTGTTTTTTAAATAATGAATTCTAGTTTACCGACAATGAGGTATTTTTACAAGTAAATGCAAGTCTACGGGTTATAGAAGAATTAAGTGTGACGTAATACAGCCGAGGCCCCCCACTCTGCTATTTCTAACCCGACCGAGTCATACTCTAGGCTTGGTACACTCATTGCTTTCGACGTGAACATCACTGGTGTTTGCTCCACGAAAGCGCTTGTTCAATGACGAAGTGTTGACCTACCAGATAAAAATTACGTAGCACTTCAATTCATTTTATCTCTATTTAAAAATTTATTTTTCGCGTCGAGCTTTTACAAAATTCTTACCATTTTGCCTTAGCCATCTTTAGACCGTTTAACTCGGCGGAAATTTTCACGATTTTCAGTTTTTCCTATCGAAAGTAACTATTTCGACTGTTTTTTTTTCGAGTGGCAATCGAACGGTTTTTAATTTTTATCAGGTAGCACTGTGTGAGTGATTGTAGGTACGAATTTTCCTTGCTAGTGGGAGAATCGGTCCGTACGAGTCAGAAGGTGGAGGCCATATTACCCGTTTCCTTGTTTTTCTTCCTATTTAACTAGTTAATTCCATTCTCCGTCGCTTCGACAAACATATCGGAATAAAAATGAATCCGGAATAGTGAGTATTATTTTATATATCTTTATATTTATCCGTGTTACGTCTCCGTTTCGATCCCTTATCGCTTCACGGTACCATTTTATTAATATGTTGGACGGTTCGATAGCTCTTGGTTAAAAGTGATTTCGTCTCGATCAGCAATTGCTATTTACTATTTGTCGACGGGAATTTGACACGTCGGCCCTGTTTTCAACGAGTATTGCTTTTAAGTGGCTAATAGTGGAGCTTTTTTTTCTTATATCGCCGTCAAGTTCTTAAAACGACTTTTGAAAAGCATTAGTAAACGTTGTGAAAGAGGCTCCGACTAATTTTAAACTATTGACATCTCTTGTTTTTGTCACTTGCGATACTTTTCTTCCTGTGACTAACCTTTTAACAAAGTTTTTCCCACTAAATTGCTTGATCAATTATATCGCACTTAACCGTCCCACTAATTGCCAATACGTCTAACGTATTCGCCCGACAATATTGTTATATTATTTTTTAAGGTGTATTAATCAGTTACGATTAATCCTTCGTAGAAAATACTATTTTAGATTAACATACTTATTAGTTTAGTGTTATCCACGAGATAATATGTTGACCTCGGTTTTTTACTATTATTTGTCAAGTTTTTTTAAAGATCTTTTATTTTAACTATCCAAGTTCTAATCTTTTTCATTTATACTTAAGAATGCGATTAATTTTTATGTTGTTTCCCCATATTTTTTTTTTCAAGGAATTTTATTATCCAATCTGTTGTAAAAAAAAATAAAACCTTTAGTTTAAAGTCCATTCTTGTAAGAATAATGTTTATTGCAAGATGCACAATCACATTTGTTTAACAACATACTTATATGAAGCTAGTTTTTGCTATTAAAATCAGCTGTTAAGTGCTTTTTATACCTTTCCAGCTTTATTTACTTATAAGAAATAAAGCAAGTATATCATACCATCTTATGTAAAAAAAATTGAATAATCCAAAAAAATGGGTCAATATATTCCAAGCGAAAGGTACATAAGTCCGGTGAAAGACAATACTTTATTTCTTATATTAAATACTCAATACGATTGTGGCCAAACCCCACAAAACACTTCCTATAAAAGCAATTTAGACAGTACTATTTTATTTAAAGTTATTGCATAACATTATTCTATTAAAATACATTAAAAAAACAAGCTGAGCGTAATAGTTGCCTTAATTACGTGATTAAAGTAGATGGTTTGAGGAATAAATGCTTATATATTATAAATATTTGAGTACAGAAACAGACAATAGAAATATAAATCAAAGCTTTGGTTTTACTGGCGTTTCTAGAGATTAACTTCCTTCAATTTAATATTAAAGTCCGTTAAAATCTTTGATTTTTACTGTTGACTGAATCTCGCCATCCACAATTTCTAATAATTGGCAGTTGATCTCCACATTGTTAATGAACAGATAAGTTCTTTTATGTTACTATTAAGGTGCGTTTACACCTGACATTTATGTCAGACAGAAATCTCAGTAGTGTAAACACCGAAAAATTTATGTTTCTGCTCTCAGCTATAAGAGTCGACACTTCCATAACAACAGATGTAAACACCGACTATTATATTTTTCGTACATTTCTTGCAAATTTAAGCATTGCGAGAAGTGTCAGACATATATCTCCGACAGAAATCTCAAGCAATTTCTCTCAGATGTAAACACTCAAAGCAATTTCTATCTGACACTTGACATTTATTGCCGGAGAAGTGTCAGGTGTAAACGCACTTTTATTCTACCAAGTTAACTTCCTTAAACTTAATTTTAAACTATGTAAATTATCAACTGTGAATTGAGTAAAAGAATTAAGGAAATCGAAGGATCAGTCGATACTTTGATGTTTACTTTTGACTGAATCTCACTATCCCCAATTTCTATTTAAATGGCAGTTAATGTCCACATTAGATTAATGAACAGATGAGTTCTTGGCTAAGCTTTAGAATCCGGTTAGAAAGCCCTCAACACACTATTTTGGGTAGGTTACTCTTTGATTTCAGGTTATAATCGAAAGACAGAAGAACCTCGCTTACATGACCCTCAATAACACGGTTTTTTTCCAATTCAGAACATAAGAACCTCTATTACAAGTTTTGAGAAGTCATCCTCTATAACGCGACTTTATACAGGAATGAGGTACCTTGAACGAGTCTAGACTTGATAACACCGCCCATTAACCTCGATAACACGACTGATAGCCAAAATAACCTTTATAACACGACCCTCAACAAAAAGAGCACCTCAATAACAAGACTGTTTCCCGTATCCCCTTGAGACACTTCTTATCGAGGCTCTACTGTACTAACGTATGATTGATTCTCGCTCCATTACTTAACATTTTACGCCCACTTTTAAATCACAATGACTCAAAATTTACAACAGACATACTGAGCTGACTAAATGATTACTGAGATGACTAAATAGACTAAGGAAGACAGATTTAACTATTTTTTAGGGATATTGACTGGACTATCAGACGATGGTAGAGATGTTCGTCGTTTACCTGCTTAATAATTATGCAAGTACTTTTATCTTGGATAAGCCACCAATTTGATTGGAATTCATAAAATTGCTTGAGAATGTGTTTGGATATCTTATATTATAGTCATTTTATCTCATTTTAAATCCATTTGGGTGTTAATCTTAATCTTTTGTACTACTATTATTAAAATTTCCAGAAAAATTATTTGACTTAGGAGTAATAAATTATTTTCTCTATGATTACTACAAAATATAAACATTGTATCTCTGTTTAGATGCGTACAAAGTGATTCTTTACTACTTGTATTCATTGAGCATGCCCGTCTTATAGTTCTAAAGAATTCCTCTTTTTTACCACTCTAGGGTGGTAAAAAAGAAGAATTCTTCACCTTAACGCACGATTAGCGAGTTTGTTTACATTTAACAAAACTAATTTGTTGTTAGTTTAATAAAAGTAACTGTTTATATAGAGTTTTTTTTGTGAAAAGCAATGAGTGATTTAAATGATTATGATGTCGAATATGAGGAGAACAATACGCCTCCCGAAATAATTAATTCGGCACAAACATACAACTAATTAATTAATGTCATCTTTATCAAAAGAGAAATTCGAACTTACATACAGGAAGTTTTTTTCTGTAGTTATTATTAAAGTCAAACAATCTTAGATAAAGTACGGTCACTCGGGTGCAAACTCCACACTCGCATGCAAAATGCTACTTTCCACACTCGATAATGTACTATTTCTTGGATGGAAATTTAATCAATGCATTGTCAAACAACTTAAATAGTTAGTGTTAAATAATTTGAACCACTTTAGTTATCTGTGAACTTGAAAACCATGATGGTAAACAATTTAATAGTGAGTATAACCATCCACAAAACATTAATGTATTTAATTTTATCTACGATTGATACAAAATATAAACATTGTATCTCTGTTTAGATGCGTAGAAAGTGATTCTTTATGTACTTGTATTCATTGCACATGTGCGTCTCATAATTCTGAAGAATTCCTCTTCTTTACCACCCTAGGGCAGTAAGAGTTCTTCACCTTTACGCACGATTAGCGAGCTTGTTTACATTTAACAAACTGATTTGATGTTTGTTTAATAAAAGCAACTATCTACATCGAGTTTTTAGTGAAAATCAATGAGTGATTAAAGTGATTATGACGAATATGAGGAAAATAATACGCCTTCCGAAATAATTAATTCGGGCCAAAATACAACTAATGAATTAATGTCATCTTTATTAAAAGAGAAATACGAACTTACATACAGGAAGTTTATTATTATTTTTTTTCTGTATTTATTATTAAAATCTAACAAAACGTAGATAAAGTATGGTACACAACTCGTGGGCATTTTGCATTGCTCGTGTGGTTTTACTACCCTCGCTATTGCTCGGGTGCAAACTCCACACTCGCATGCAAAATTATACTTTCCTCTCTCGACGCGTAATGTACTATTTCTTTTACTTTGTATCTTACAACTTTTACAGAAGATTATTTAATTCAGTTTGACTTTGGACCTTATCAGTTTGATGTGTATAATAATTTAATAGTTACTTCAATCGGTAACTTTAATTAACCCTTAGAGACACGGGCTGGCGCATTTAGTGCGCCACGGTTAAAAAAGTTTCTGTAAATCACAGATTTAGGATGTGAGAGTAATAACAGAGAGTTTACACTTAATTTACACTTAAACTGAGAGTTTACACTTTACCCCACCATTAGAGACCCCTAAACCAGATGAAACAGTCTGCTTTGATTATTGCTTCGTTCTGCATTGTTTCGCCATGTTTATTTGCCTTGGTGCACTGTATACGCCCATGCCACCATGTCTGGTAGAGAAATTATGCCTTCCGATCAATATTTTTCGGATTTGCACGAGTTTTCGGATTAGGATGATGGTTGTGAGGAGTTATCTTAGGACTTTGACAATTAATTATGGTTGAAAGGCCTATACTAAGTCAGAATGCTAAATAAGTAATTACTGATTTTTTTTTTTTTTTATTAATTAAAGATATCATTGTGAAATTAATATGTGATACATTAATCGACTTTTTAGCTCAACATTTTCAAAACGCAATGTAGATAATCTGGATTTTACTTATTTATGGTTTGAGAAATGCATTGGTGCATAATGTATGCCGCCCTTGCTTCATTGTTTGTCCACTATAGCCGTGCCACGAAGGGTTAAATTAATAAAATTGTTGCCACTACAGAATGTATGTCGAAAGAAGCGTCGCGTTGACAGCGCGGGAAATCAGATGACACTCAGATTAGCCAACCTATGTGAGGGTAAAAATAAAGCCACTAGGTCTGTTTTAAACGGTTATCCCGAAGGCCGCGCCCCTCCACTAGAGATTTTTTTTTTTTACCTAGTTGGCTCAACCTACTGCCCGCCAAAATCTTGAGCTCTCATTGGCTCTCCCCACAATGTGTCAAACTTTCCCGCGTCAAACTTGCGCTGTCAACACGACGCTTCTTTCGACATACATACTGTAATAATAAATACAAATTCATAAATAACAAATATTCAATTCAGATCTCGTAAAAAACTTCAAATATTCCTTAACTCAAGGAATTACACTTTTAATTGAGAAATTAAACCTTTTATTTTATTATTTATTTGTTAAAATTTGATAATAGCAGGATTACTTGCTATTGAAATCATGAGATTCAAGATTAGACTAGATCCTTCTTATGTAAAGGTGCGTTTACATCTGACACTTCTCTCCGGCAATGAATGTCGAGTGTCAGACAGAAATTGCTTTGAGTGTTTACATCTGAGAGAAATTGCTTGAGATTTATGTCGAGATATATGTCAGACACTTCTCGCAATGCTTAAATGTGCAATAAATGTACGAAAAATATAATAATCGGTGTTTACATCTGTTGTTATAGAAGTGTCTACACTTATAGCTGAGAGTATAAACATAAATTTTTTGGTGTTTACACTACTGAGATTTCTGTCTGACATAAATGTCATGCAATAAACGTCAGGTGTAAACGCACCTTAACTTAACACTTACAATGATAACACTTACAATGATAACACTTACAATGATAACACTTACAATGATAACACTTACAATGATAACACTTACAATGATGACACTGTACTGTATTTTACACTTTTTTTTGTTTTTTTTTTTACCTTGTTGCCATATTTCATGATGGATTTCTTTTTTAATTCCTTTTAAAATAGTATGATGCTTAGTTCTAATATAATCTATGAGATTGTTTAATTGCCAATTTTTAAAATGATATAATGTTTTTAATAAAAAAAAAAGAGTCCAATTTTGTCTTTCTACATAAGCTTGACTCTGGAAATCAAGATGTTGGATGGTGCACTCATATCCCTGTAATTTTAAAGCGATCGTGAGTTATTTGGCTCTTAATTTCAAAATAATTTAATATTAATAGGTACTTATGTAGTCAACATATAGAGAATCTATCTGTCATATTTTGTTATCACAATTCCACCTTAGCTAACAGATATGGACTAATATTAAACAGGCATTCCCATTGATAAAAATGATCTCTAATTCACTATCAATAAAACAAGCCTCTAATTTAATAACAAGGAATTCTCTTTGTTTCAAGTTTTATTCCCAAAATCAATCTTTTATTAAAATAGTCAAAATAATACTTATTAGTTGTTTTTTTTTTTTGTTTTTTTTTACTACAATGTATATTTATTTTATTATTATTATTTTTTTTGGCAAAGTAATTGATCTTTAATTTTTCTTGTGCTGTTAGTGTTTGGAATAGATATAATAATTGTTACTTATACTTATATTAAGCAATTATTTGTTATTCAAAGTTACCATGAGTTTTATAGAAACACTTATTAAAAGGTTAAAAAATACTTGACTGTAAGGCACTTTTGGCACTTCTTGAGATTTGTTACTCCCCTTATAAAGAAAACAGAGGGGAGTAATAATCTAATGAAGGTGTACAGAATGTTCTTCTTCAGATTGTTACTCCCTTTATAAAGAAAACCGAGGGGAGTAATAATCTAAAGAAGGTGTACAGAATGTTCTTCTTCAGATTGTTACTCCCCTTATAAAGAAAACCGAGGGGAGTAATAATCTAAAGAAGGTGTACAGAATGTTCTTCTTCAGATTGTTACTCCCCTTATAAAGAAAACAGAGGGGAGTAATAATCTAAAGAAGGTTTACGGAATGTTCTTCTTCAGATTGTTACTCCCCTTATAAAGAAAACAGAGGGGAGTAATAATCTAAAGAAGGTGTACAGAATGTTCTTCTTCAGATTGTTACTCCCCTTATAAAGAAAACCGAGGGGAGTAATAATCTAAAGAAGGTGTACAGAATGTTCTTCTTCAGATTGTTACTCCCCTTATAAAGAAAACCGAGGGGAGTAATAATCTAAAGAAGGTGTACGGAATGTTCTTCTTCAGATTGTTACTCCCCTTATAAAGAAAACAGAGGGGAGTAATAATCTAAAGAAGGTTTACGGAGTAGGGTTGGGACATCAATAGCCAAACATTGATGTTTTTGATCAATATCGGTCCTCCAACCTGAAGAGAAAAAAAAAGGTCACCAAAAAATTCCCTCGTTCTCGTCCCTGATATTCGTTGTTGCCCATTTTTTGGGGTCCGATGCATCGATAACATCGAACTTTCCAATGTTTCGGGGAGACATCGATGTTTTGAAGTCCTATGTGTAACATCGATGTTTATAAGTCCGATACATCAATGTTTTTGATTCATCGACATTGAAGTCCCAACCCTAGTACGGAGTAATTCATCTTTAGACTGTTACTTCCCTTATAAAAACAGCAGTGTGATATTCTTTTATACCAAAGTACATTGGACTAAACATCATTATGTCTTAATAGTTATTTAGTTAAAGTAATTTATATTCTAAAAACACATAGGGGAGTAACAATCTAAAGAAGTAACGGACTTTTTATTACTTTTAACTTGACTTTAACTTAGACGGTGATTATTTCAATACTTGTTTTGTTCCTTCATCAGGCCAAAGTTAAACTTAAATTACTAGAAATAGGTGCCAGACCAGGGTTTGGGGAATACGGGAGACTGAGCTTTATGACATAAAGTGTTGTCATTTTATCTGATAAAAACATACTCTCATAAAACATAATATAGTTCCATTAGGCAAAATGAAACTTTTCATTTTTAAGTTTTAGGTAGTATTCACACTACGGAAAGTTTAAATTTTAATTTAAATCAAATTATAATTATTATTAACAGTGGGAGACAGACAAAAATAGACTCCAGCGCCGGGACTTGAACCACGGGCCTCTATATTTCCAGTACAGCGCTCTACCAACTGAGCTAGACCGAAGAATAATTTCCTGTCAGTAACAATACCTAGTCCCGAATTAAGCTTTCAATTTTCCATAGGTCTAGTAGTCGATATTTACGACAATAGAACTAGACGGAGAATTATCATGTATAATTATAAAGTACCCCTAGTAGTAGTAAAACTTTTCTTTTTTGAACTACTGTACTTACACAGACAGACATTATTTTGTTCTGAATAATTTGGATTTTATTATTTTTTATTCTTGATCCAACAAAAAACCAGCTACATTGCACACAGTTTGGGAAACCCTGCCTTAACCTTTTGAATAAGACCCCATATGGTAATTGATAAAATCATGCAAGATGGTATAGGGCTATGTATAACCATAGTTATTTTTATTTAATTTTAAATAACTTGTGCCTATCTTTAAGTGGTTAGACACTATAGGTCAGGTGTTGTTCAAGTGCATACTTGACTTGTACCAATATTATTTTTATTGATTTGTTAACTTTTTTTTTTTAAATCTTAAATTTATGTCTAACTTTAAATAATTTTATTTTTTCAGTGACTATTTGTTTAAACTTCTTCTTATTGGTGACTCCGGAGTGGGAAAATCTTGTTTGTTACTGAGGTTTGCGGTAAGTTTACGCACAATATTAATAGTTACATAGATAAGCAACTACATCATAGTATACTGTCTGTGCCAAACAAGAGTTAGTGCGAGACAGCGTGGGAAATCAAGTGAAACACAGATTGGCCAACCTATGGGGGAAAAAATAAAGCCACTACATTTACCTTCTTATATGGTTATCCAGAGGCCAAATCTTGAGCTCTCATTGGCTCCCCACCCAATTTGCTAGTTTTTCCCGTGCTGTCAACACACTAACTCTCTTTTGGCACAGACTGTAGTAGAACCTCCACCCTGTAACCCACCCAAGATATTTTTAAAGCTTGGTTTGTTAAAATTTTCCCCTTTTGCCCAACTGTCTTTTCGATACTGACTGAAGGTTCTACTGTATTTGCCAATTTGTACTGTTTTTGATTTTACTAAATGGATTACTAATTTTACGAGGGTAGTTGTACTCAATCAAATATTTTTTTATTGAAATTCAACTTTGGTTGTATTAGAATAAAGAAGATAAAAAGAGAGAATAATTTAGAGAACCATAAGTTATCCACTTGTGTTTGCATGTATTTTTAAAGGAAGAACATACAGTAGAACCTCGCTTACACGACCCTCAATAACACAATAACCTCAAATACAAGTGGGTTGACCTTGAACAAGTCTAGACTTGAAAACCCCACCCTCCTCCCAACATTCTGATAGCCAAAATAACCTTTATAACACGAAAAATAGAACCTCAACAAAAAGAGCACTTCGATAACAAGACTGTTTCCCTAATCCCCTTAAGTTACTTTTTATGAAGGTTCTACTGTAATCTGAATAATTTAAAGTTGTGGTGCATTAGTTTTACACCTCCACCAGCGAACTCTGAAGTTGTCCTCCTCTGTTTAAAGGAATCTTAAAAAATGTCTTCCAATTTTTGTATGTCTCGATTATCACATGATAAGGTTATTAAAGGATGGAGGGTTCGACCACTTTACACATCTACTCAATGTGATTATCAGTATGAAACATGTCTCACTCCCCCCTAAGAATGGAGGGTTCAACCACTTTACTCATCTACTCGATGTGATTATCAGTGTGAAACATGTTTCACTTCCCCCCTACGAATGGAGGGTACAACCACTTTACCCATCTACTCGATGTGATTATCAGTGTGAAACATGTCTCACTCCCACCTTAGAATGGAGGGTTCAACCACTTTACTCATCTACTCGATGTGATTATCAGTGTGAAACATGTCTCACTCCCCCCTAAGAATGGAGGGTTCAACCACTTTACTCATCTACTCGATGTGATTATCAGTGTGAAACATGTCTCACTCCCCCCTAAGAATGGAGGGTTCAACCACTTTACTCATCTACTCGATGTGATTATCAGTGTGAAACATGTCTCACTCCCCCCTAAGAATGGAGGGTACAACCACTTTACTCATCTACTCGATGTGATTATCAGTGTGAAACATGTCTCACTCTCCCCTAAGAATGGAGGGTACAACCACTTTACTCATCTACTCGATGTGATTGTCAGTATGAAACATGTCTCACTCCCTCCTAAGAATGGAGGGTTCAACCACTTTACTCATCTACTCGATGTGATTATTAATGTGAAACATGTCTCACCTCCTCTAGGATTCATACTCACCAGATGTGTTTGAGTTTTGAACATGGTTTCATGCGAAGTTGAGCTAGTACACTAACCACTTCAGTTTCCATTCATCAAATTATTTGTTTATTTTTTATTATATATGTATGTTAATTATATATTTAATATTATATTCAAATATTTAAAATTTAATTTTCAGGACGACACATATTCTGAGAGTTACATCAGTACAATTGGTGTCGATTTTGTAAGTATTCTATTTTTGACTCTGCATTATTAGTAGCCTTATTATCTTATAGGTTTTAATAAGGATGCAATCTTGGCATAAAATACTTTAATTACAAGCAGGCAAAAGAATATACAACCCTTTGAGGACTGTACAACCCTTTGTAAGGTGTTTCCCCGGGCCTGGTGTTTTTACAAACCCTAGATGACGAAATCTCGTCAATAATTTCTTTACCATCTTCAACCCTCACTCTATCTACTGGGTTCTTCTGTGAACATTCATAACACCCAGGGAATGCCAAGAGATAGCTCTAAATATACTTAAATAAAGTTGCACAGACATTAGTACTGTGCCTCGAAACAAGATAAACTCGAAGACGTAAATTTACGCCCATAGACCTTTTTAGGGCTTATAAAGGGGTAGTCTCTCTGAACAAAACATCTCACAGCTCTTTGCTTCTGTTTTTCTAATATTTAGTAAACCTACTTATAGTCTCCCTTGAGCAAAATATCTCGCCTATAGCCCCGAAGACCTATTCTTAAAATTATTTAACTTGTCCTAGTCTATAGCTGTTGAAGAATTAGTATTTTATATTAATTCAAATCTAAGTTAATGTCTTTAATAAATGTATTTTGGTAGACTCCTGAAAGGTGTAGAATGTATTATTTATAAAATATTAAACATCCTTGCCCTTGCCCCAATTAAAATATAAATATTAAGTATCTCTATATTTACTAAATTTATTTATTATTTCTTTTTCAGAAAATAAGAACAATCGATTTAGAAGGAAAAACTATTAAACTACAAATTGTAAGTTGGAATTATGTTTGTTTTATTCTGATTTTAAGTAGTGATAAATCTTATTTTTAAATCAAATTCTACCTACATTTTTAACAAGTTATAAATGGAAGTTTTCAGGTTTTTTAGTTAGAATAAGAATGTAAAGAAATAATTCTAAAATGAAGATGTGCTAAATTGGCGAATCTATTTGACTGTAGCATTTTAATTCATTAAGTGATGATACATGCAAAAAAACTAATATATTGGTATCAAAAGATAATTTGCATATAGTAGTAGTTATATAGTACTTCCTACTAGACTTGTAGGACAAGCCACTTGTTGGAACCTTGCAATTCGACCATCTTTTAGGCCCATTTTACTAGCCCTGTGGTGGAGAGTTCCAGATACTTCACACATCATAAATTTATGCATTGTAGCGCCAAAGCGAGTATGGTGCGGTCATTAGTGAGCTATATAAGCGTGCGTTAAAGTGTGGGGGAAGAGAACCTCTTAAGGGGTGCCCTCGCCCTGCTCCGTCTGCGATTCATAGATGCAATTCTGAGTATTATGGCAAGGGCTTATTTCTCTTTTATAATCAAGTTATACATCGCTATAAATCAGTTTAAAAATGTTCTCTTGGTGTTATACCGTCTATGTTTCAACTGTTATTATTTATAATTTATGTGACTATTGTATTTTTAGTGGGATACCGCTGGACAAGAACGTTTTAGAACAATAACTTCAAGTTATTATCGTGGTGCCCATGGGATCATTGTGGTATACGACTGCACTGATCAAGAATCTTTCACCAATCTTAAGCAGTGGCTTGAGGAAATTGATCGCTACGCCTGTGATAGTGTCAATAAATTATTAGTTGGAAATAAAAGTGATCTTATTAGCAAGAAAGTTGTGGACACTGCTACTGCCCAGGTAATTAAATTAAATTAATTTATTAAGAAATTAAGCTATACATACTGTTTACATGGGGACTCGGCCCAAGAAAAAAGGGCGGTGTTTTTAGTCGGTAGGACGGTCTTGCGATGAAGTCATAGCGTAAGCCGGCGAGTCCAACACTCTGTTGCAAACAAGATGTGTACAACAGGTTGGCGTGTAAATCCGGTTTCACCGCAATTTTGTTTCACCAAATTTTGGATTTCAGGGTTCCACTCTATATAGAACACCTAAGTTAATGTGAAATGATTATCCCTAGTTGCTCATGGGTTGTTTATCATGAATTGAGTCCCTCTACCTGCGTAGTAGATTGTCATTTATAGATATTCGTTCTGGTGACAGAGTATTACGTTGTACTGCTGTTTTTATACAGTGATTGAGTTTCGTGTGTGCTTATTATTACATAGTGTTTGCTTTTAGCTCATATATTTTTCTTAGATGAATTAATTTAGTTAATTTTAGAAGCTAATAGGACCCACTGAAGAGTAGCTTAATATTTTTTTTCTTGTTTGCTTCAGGAATTCGCTGATCATCTGAAAATTCCGTTTTTGGAAACATCAGCCAAAACTTCTAACAACGTCGAGCAAGCTTTCATGACTATGGCAGCGGAAATCAAGAACAGAGTAGGACCTCCGTCTTCAGCCGCTGATACATCTTCTAATGTGAAAATAGATCAAGCAAGGCCTGTAGAAACTAGTAAAGCTGGCTGCTGTTAAACGGGACTTATTGCAAAGGAAAACAATCGTATATTAACGTAACTCGTGTAAAATTATTTACACGAGTTACGTTATATACTTAAATAATTATGTACATTTCTTATCAATGTGTATGTATGCATATTATACAGCTATATATGTTAAATGCGTGTACAATTGTGTAAAATAGCTGTCCACGTATTTAACATATATACAATTACATTAACGTACTTATAGAATCTGTGTGAATAGAAAAATTACGTATGTGTATCATATACACATATCGATAATATTTTTTAATATTCTCCGGAACATCATACAGATATAAAATTTTTATTAGACAAACAAAATGACAAAGGGTGGGGAATCAATCATACATACACTGAGAGTCGAACGGTACCCCCTCATTCGTATAAGTGAATGAGCGATCGATATAATAAGATAGACAAATTACTTGCAAATTGATTTAAGAAACATCAAACATTTTGGATACTTTTTTTAAACTAGCAAATTGAAATAATAAATAATTTTTTATATTATAATAAGCACGCTGTTGAGTGCTTAAAGTGCTCTTAACCGTCGTGCGTAATTCTGTGTTGTTATGTTATATTTTAGTATCGTTATTTCTCTATTATTTTATTATTTTCTTTTTTTAGAAGGTTGGAATGGTTAATAGACGAAAAACATGTTGACTTTCATGGGTAACGAATACAATTAAGCTCTTGAGAGGCTTGCTGCATAGGAATATGATTCAAAGGATATTTGACATTACTTGCTAGAGACACTTGTTCGGTCAGCTATCATTAAGCATCATAGATTTAATTGCTTTTTTTATGCCCATGACCTACCTTTATTTTTCTAATTTCCCCGAGGGGCTTTATTTAATTATTTAATGAAGTAGAAATTAAAAAAAAAAATATGTATCTAGTTGTTTTTCATCTAATACCCATGCCATCCTTATTACACTATTCAATTAACATACGATAACTGATTACAATTCATACAATTTTTTAAATTATGTATTATTTTGAGGGATTTTATTTCAAATAGTTATTAAAAAAGTAATATTTATAGTAAGAGTTTAAAAATAAAATAAATAATAAAACTAAATTAATTATAAATCAAGGCTATAATCATAATTCTTTATAATGGAAAATGTATAAAAAGGAAAAAAAAAATAATAATAATAAGCTTATTTCTCTTGTATAAAATATTTGTCCCTATTCCAAGTATTATTTATAATAAAGTCTCAGATATTTTATTTCATTCCAAAAGGTGATATTTTTCTATGGGATCATT
>KZ651737.1:159515-180777 GCA_001010745.2 Gerris buenoi
TCTCATAGGGTTTTTATTTTATACTTACATATTTATTATATTGTTTCATCGTTAATTATTTATTTATTTATTTAACTGAAAAAGTCATTTACTCGGTTTCATTTCTAGTTTTGAATTATTATAAGTTCATTAATAAACATAGTGTCTTGCAAAAAAACAAAAGAAATATATTTTTATCAGTGTTCTTATCCAGTTTTTAGATGTTGTCTATGAACTCACATATTTGTGGGTTTTATAAGATTGGCATCACTTACCCTGACAATTTTTATAGTAATTCTACGACTTACGGAAATACCTTATAAGAACAGGTATTACATTACAATTAATATAGAAAAGCTACTAATTATGTTATTTAAATTTGCTAATTATTTAGTATGATAATTCTAAGAGAAGGATGTGCCTTTATAATTAAAATTTGTAAGACAGGGGCAGATATTGTGGGGGGCTGCCTTCCCCAGGCACCTCAGAGAAGGCACTTACCTGATCATGTATATAATAATTAGGATCCTTTAATAAACGTAAAAAATAATTATCATTTTATTTTCACCATTATACATTATTAGATACGTAATAATGTAATGAAGATAGTAAAAAAATCTCAGTTTCTATACTTTGTTGAATAATTTTGCAATTTATCCTACTTTCTTCCACTAATTGGTAAGGTAGATTTAAAAAAAATCTTTCCATTTTACTTGTCTCAACTGTTCTTAGAGAGAATTCTTCTCAATTGAAGAGAAACAAATAGAAATGTATTAAATGTGGAAACTTTCAAAGTTTATTTGTAGAAGTAGTGGTTAGATGAGAAGGACAAACCACTTGTTCGAAGAGGCCACACTGGGCCAATTTTACTAACCCCGTGGTGGAAAATTCCAGCCACTTCCCACATCATACCTGTTCATTGTACCGCCGAAGCGAGTATGGTGTGGTTATCAGTGAGCTATTTAACTCAGAGCATCACGGCAAGGAATCGAACCCACGACCTCGTTCCACTCTTGAATGAATCAAGGTATTGATAGCTGGGTGAGTGCCTTAAGCACCTCGGTCACGCTGGCTCCCTTCAAAATTTATTATATATTGAATGGGATTTTTTTTTTTTAAATCCACATTCTCCTGTTTTCTAAAACATGAAATATATGGTAAATTGTACTCCAAAAGAACAAAGGCAAGCAAAGGAATTGTGTTTTCCTACCCTATCGCAGAGCACAGTTTAGTACATCCATCCTTTCTTATTCATTGGACATATTCGGACACATTTTTTTAAAGAAATGTAATAGAAAGTTATCATATAAAACAATCACTTTAACACTGAATTAATTATAATTTAATATTTTACATTCTAATGTACATTGATGTAAAAAAAAAATGGTAACTCTAAAATTGGCAGGTCATGTCTTGTATCAATATATTTTAATTGTAGGGCTTGTTTATTTTGTTAAAATAAAAGGGTATGATGTACCTTCATATATACATTTTTAGACCGTTCAGTATTGCTATAGTATAGATAATAAGGTGGTGAAGGGTGCCTAAGCTTAGATGAAAGCTGTTGGGTCTCAATCAGTCTGCCTAACTAGCATTGGGCGTGGTCAGTAGTTATGAGTGTCCACTGTCCACTTTTGGGTTCAATGCCCGGAACAGGCCCTTATCAGTGCTCACCTACAGTCTGTGCCAAACGAGAGTTAGTGCGTTGACAGTGCGGGAAAAACTAGCAAATGGGGTGGGGAGCCAATGAGAGCTCAAGATTTGCTCTCTGGATAAACATATAAGAAGGTGAATGTAGAGGCTTTATATTTTACCTCAGAGATTGGCCAATATGTATGTCACTCGATTTCCCGCTGTCAACACACTAACTCTCGTTTGGCACAGACTGTAGAATTGTTTGTAATTGAAAGCTGTTCGAAAGAGTTGCACCACCAGGTTACGCCCTAAAACCATGATTGACACTCCGTTTTTTATATAATCAAGATGTGGGACAAGATTAACAATCTAATACTTCACAAAATTGTGAATAGTTTGTCTTCCAACCCAGGTTTGTTTCAATTGACCTACCTAAATGCGTCTTCAGTTATTATAGCTCCCCGGATTCAAATTCATGCATTATAGTAAAATCTATATTAGACTGTTAAAGTCGAGTTCAACCAACTATTTATGTGCTAAATATGTTTATTTCAGTGTGGAAGAGTGCGTAGATAGTTAGCTTCTAGGTTTTTTTCTATCTTACACACAAAATGTATCACACTTTTTTTTTTAAGACGTCATCTATTTTCTATACCTATAATTAAGCTAATTTATAATATATTATTACACAAAGACAACTTATAAACCCTATTTTATAGTAATACTTTTTAAAAAAAACTTATATTTACTAAAAATTAGTCGCTAAATGAGTGTATATATACATAAGAATTTATAGTACATAAAACAACATGTATAAATACGTAAAAAGCTTGTGTAGTAAAAAAGTATAGGGAAAACCGGGTAATGTTCAGATTATGTTATAGTAATTTAGGTATAGAAAGGTTTGTAACGCCTAAGGAATTTCATAAATGGGAAAAACCCCTAAGCCTAGGGGCTAGCTGCACAAGGTACATTGATGACAGATTTACAAAACCCTAGATGACAAAATCTTGTCAATCATTTCTTTACTATCTTTAACCCTTGCTCTATCTACTGGGCTCATCTGTGAACATTCATAATACCCTAGACAGCCAAGAGATAGCACTAAATATACTTAAATAAATTTACACTGACTGTACTGTACCTCCAAACAAGAAAAAGGCGTAAATTTACCAAGAAGAAGAAGGCGTAAATTTACGCCCGTAGGTCTTTTGTAAAGAAAATTGAAAATGTAAATTTACACGCATAGGGCTTAAAGGGTAAATAAACACACCATATACTAATTATTATTCTATAACTTAGTGCTATTGTAGGAAAAATAAATGTATAAAATTAATTAATTAATTAAGGAGTAGAGCTGAAGTGTGAGGAGGTTAAAAAAAGCACAGAGCTGTTTTTGAGTATGTAATTTAATAAAGCGTTAGGAGACATTTCTGTTACAATGACTCTAAAAATATTGCATTTTTAAATAATATTTTACCTAAAGTTCTTTTTACATAATTATCTCTAGGAAAAAAACCAACAAAATAAAATCATAAATACTCCAGTCCTATTTTAAATACATACATTCAGGTTCATTTAGTCAAGAGTATAGCAGTTTCATATATTCACATATTATCTAACCTGGTATTCTATGTATGTAATAAAGTTATTGCAAAATATTCTCTTGAAGGTTATTATAGTAATATTGGTACTTCTTTAGATAGTTACTCCCCCTATGTGTTTTGACATAAATAACTATTAAGACAAAGTGATGTTTAGCCCAATGCACTTTGGGACAAAGGAATATTACACTTCTGCTCATATGAGGGGAGTAACAGTCTAAAGAAGAACATTCTGTACATCTTCTTTAGATTGTTACTCCCCTCTCTTTCCTTTATAAAAGGGAGTTACAATCTAAAAAAGTGCCATATTTTTAATTGATAACCTAATATTGTCTTTTTACAAAGTTTATATTAGTTTAGCATAGCGTAATTTTTCCACTTCTTTTTTAAATACCTGGATCAAGAAAGTATAACCGATTAAAAATGATTATTGAGAATAATATCTCTTCTTTTTTTGGTGTTTCGAGTAGATAGTAAGTTGTATGCTTAGTCTTACTACGATACTATAGAAGTTACTTAAATTAACTAAATGATCATGGAACTAATTTTACACACAGGTAATAACGCATTTTTTCTTTAAATAAAAGACAACTGCGAAACATAATTCTTGAGCTGAATATGGTGTTTTTGGTAATATTAAAAAGCGTCTAGTAGTTTGGTCTCATTTATGTAACTGGTCAGTAAAAGCCATTTTAATGCACTTCAACTAATAGTCAATAGTAATCAACATGGTTGCAACTGTAAAAAATAACTTGTTTAAAGATCCAATTAAGTACTCATCATGAGTATGGACTGGAAGAAATATAGATGACAGCACCAGGCCCTGATTAGGTACCTTGAACTCTAGGCAAAGATCTTATATACGAGTTTCTGACGCTAACAAGAATTGATGAGCTAAGAAAAGTGGCCAATTTTGATTTCACTACCTTTCTTTCCATCTCTCATGCTTTTTGCACTCTTTTAAAACTGGCACCCTAGGACATTTGCCCAGTACATTTGCCTAGGACATTTGCCCAGTCTGTGCATTGGTAAATCTGGGCCTTCTCAGGATACTGCTATACATTAGCAGTTAGGTACCCCATTAAGAACTTCGTAAAAGTAAGTATCAGTAGAGCAGGGAGGCAAATTTGAGGATTTATGCCAACAAGTGGACCCCTTTTTGCTTAATATTATTGTGTAAGCTGACAATCAGAATACTAGGCAGGAAAAAATTGTATATTAGTCAAATTGTTAAAACAAATTCTATGCTGATTGAATTACCTATTTTTAATAGCCAATATGGTAATAAGTATGTTCAGGCTATTAAATAAAAACCTATCTATCTCAAAAACACATTTTTTGTGATCCCACCTTTTTTCCCGATTCGAGATTCCCGCTCTGCAAAATCAACAATGGTAAATTTATAATAGAGGGTTGCCTTATTGTTAATTGCAGATATTTGACTATAAATGTTGTTGCTCCATTATTAATATCAGAATTGTATTAAACATTTTTAAAAAAAATTTAAAATGTTTTTAGAAACTCATAATGGGTATAAGGAATAGGAATTTGATGAAGAACATTCAAATTCAGTTAGCACATTATAGTAAACAAAGAATAAGGAAAATTTTACTTTTTTTTGGCAAAGCTGACTGCCCAGTACTTTTAAATAAAGAAATATGACTACATAAAGTTTATTTATTTTTTTTTAAATTCTGATTTTTATAATATGTGAATGTTTAGTATATGTATATACATCCCCGAAATGTACAAAAAATATCACAATTAGCACAACTAATTCCAAGAGTAACAGGTTAGCAATTTTTTTTTAGGAACAGTTGAACATTTTTTCAACTTATAAGCGTTATTTTAACACAACTGTTCTTAAACCTGAATATATTATTATTATTATAATACTGTAAGTATATTTTTTTATCTAAAAAGATTCATTTTTCACAAAAAACCCTATTTAAAGAAAGAATAAAAAAAAAAATCTCTGTCTATAACATATGTATATGTAATCATAAAAAAAAAAAACAATTAATAATGTCAAAACAACAATTTTTTTAAGAGGTAAATGAAAAATCATAACAATATATAATTTATATCATAGTAACAGCCTTTCAGATGGAGGGGGTCAGTGGATAAATACCTCAAATTAATTAGATTCCAATTTGTAAAAAGTTAAGTTATCTCAATAATTATTTTTCTGCTTTTTTTTCTCACATCAGGTCAAAATAGTATTAAATGCTTATTATGGAACAGTTCAACCGACTAAATTTTATAAGAACACTTTATGTTCGAAATAGACAAATATTTAGGTTGGACTAGCCTATATGGGGCATCATGTATAGAAATGCAAAAACAAACAAATATAATGCATATATAATAAAGTATTAAATATATTAAAGTGTTTCCTGTATATTGATATAAATTGCATTATTTGTGTATTCTTTTTCATTTCATACTCTCGTGAAAAACCAGATACGCTACATCGAAGCCCAGGTAATCTACAACAGATACATACGCCCAAGATTCCCAAAATCGACCTGGGATGGAAATTTTATTAAAAGAAAACTTATGGAATGAAACTATAATCCATAATTGGTGCATTTTTTATCAATATAATAGAAAATACTTAAATTATATGTGCCAATTTTTTTTTATTTCGATACATGATGCCCCGTTTAGGCTAGTCCAACTAATTTTTATTCCAAAATTATTATTTTCCAATCCAAAAGCAAAAAGAGAAAATAATAATTGCTAGAAATTTCTAATATTTCAATTTGCACGTTCAACATAATTTCTTATTAAATGTAGTTGTATTGAAAGTTTTTCGTTAAGAGGAACATGGTTTAACACGTTTTTTCACGGTATTAAGGTTAATTTTTTAAATAAAAAATAACATTAAAACAGTGTTACACAAAAAAAGCAACAAGGAAGATAAAATGTAGATTGACTTTACCTGCAGCATATATCATCCCCCTCCTAATTTTAATTATTTCATTTATGCAGGGGCAAATAAAGGTGCGTTCACACCTGACACTTCCCTCCGGCAATAAATGTCAAGTGTCAGATAGAAATTGGTTTGAGTGTTTACATCTGAGAGAAATTGCTTGAGATTTATGTCGGAGATATATGTCTGACACTTCTCACAATGCTTAAATTTGCAATAAATGTACGAAAAAATATAATAATCGGTGTTTACATCTGTTGTTATAGAAGTGTCGACACTTATAGCTGAGAGTAGAAACATAAATCTCAGACATTTTTCTATGTTTACACTACTGAGATTTCTGTCTGACATAAATGTCAGGTGTAAACGCACCTTAAGACAGATCTTAACAAAGCACACTTAAGTGTTATGCTTAAGCCTACAGTCTAAAGAATAGTTTTGCCTTAGACAAAAAAAAACTAATATTAACGTACAAGTTAAAATCAATCTTTAAGGTAACAATAAATTAAATTTAAATTAATTAGGTATTTAAAGCAGATACAATAACATCTAGCCCAAAAAGTAGATAATATATGATTAGGTGTTATTCAATATAACCCACTACAAGAAATTTAATTGAATTAATTAACAATATACAAGAGTATAGGTCTGAAGATGCCCTGCAAGAAATTTTGAATGTATTATGGGGTAAAGATTTATTTTTAATTATTAATAAAAATATTTAGGTGATCCTGACATGTAAAAACTTAAAACTTTTACAAACAGTAGTAAAAAAAGAAGAGGACATGCTACAATTTAAGATTTAATGGGCTAACATTATAATAAGCTATACAGTAAATAAAAGGCAACTAATTTCCTACCATGGTTGATTTATATCAGGTTTTTGAAAAAAAGGTAAGAGGTAAAATTTCAGTCTTAACAAAAGGTTAATTTTTAAGTACCTTCAAATTAATAAAGCCACAACTTAATTGACTTGGATTAACCATCGAGTATGAAACCAGAGCTTTGAGGGATAATTGAAAAGACGGTTAAGTGAGAAATTAATAAATAATCGGGCTAATAGCAATACATTTGTATTTTTGAATAGAGGCACAAAAACTTATTTAAAACCAAGAATTAAAAATATCTTGGCTCATCCAGGCACTTTTTTAAGCTTAATAATTGACAGATAATGTCTTCGTAGACATATGTCAGGATGGGTTAAGGG
Organism: Gerris buenoi; assembly: GCA_001010745.2. NCBI lineage: Eukaryota > Metazoa > Arthropoda > Insecta > Hemiptera > Gerridae > Gerris > Gerris buenoi. The sequence continues at coordinate 166,876 of KZ651737.1, forward strand.
TAGAGGGAACGGAAGAAGGGTGGAGTTCTCAGATAGGGGTTGTGTTCGGCTAATGTGCCTGGCACTTAAGCAAGAAAGGCAGTAAATAGGAAGACGGATAATCTAGTTTCTAATGTATTTGAATTATTTTTTAGCACTTATAAATTATATTACTACACAGGAACAAATTAAATATAAATATATCATAACACCGATGAATTAATTATTTACCATGAAAAACTTACAAGTTATAGATATTCTTTGTTTTTATTTGATTGTCTTGTTTATAATGGAATTTACACAAAAAATTACTTTAGCTCCTTATTTTTGCCGAATAGGGGTTTTTCTTTTACAAAAAGTTTCCAGACATGAACTTTTAAAAAATAGATATAAAATAAAAATATCATTTTGGAAAATGGACGGNTGTAAGAATAAAAAGAATAAATCAGCGGTGTCACTGCTCAGCCTACTGTACTGTATGTGTTGTAGTGAGGTAGAGGTGTGACGTGAAACAGTGTCCAAGGGCCCAAGGTCTCGCCCCACTCGGCTAAGTTCGGATTCCTTCGGGTGGCGTCGGAAGTTGAAAGTTGAACTGCACCGAGTTTGCAGTTCCAAGCGATGTTAGCCTGCCCCCTCCCGCGTCTTTTACCGCCAGGTTAGGCTTAGGAGGTTCATACATTGGTTCAGTTCCACATAACCACTCATTTGAACTGGGCGCTGTTATCGATGCTTCTAGAGCCGTGCATTGTAACTTGTATCTCCCTCCAGCATTTTCACCCTATTTTATTAGATTTATGAAACCAAGAACTAAATAAATATTTATATTTCTTAAAATATTGTGTTATTAAATATTTGCTTGGGGGTTCACTGAACCAGTGAACCTAAGCACGAGCCACCACTGGGATAGTGGTCGACTTTCGTCATCATTCATTACATCCTCCTGGCTGTAGAGTTCCAAAAGACCGGAAAAAATCTTTAACACAATCTTTTTCATTTAAGTAATTGTGTAATTTGTGCTTTGGCACAAATCATCCAAAGGTGGTCCAAAGAACGCCTTATGAAGAAGAATTCCTTATTGGTTTGTTCAAAGTCATTCGTGGCCATGAACTGGGATCAGAATTGAAAGATTTTGTTTTGAAATGTCGTTTTTACTTAACGAACTTAATGGTTCTCATCGGCAACGCAAATTTTATCAAAAGCAGAAGAGGTAACAAAGTGAGGTGAAAGACCGACTTTACGAAGTTACTGTTTATTGTCTGTTTATTACTGTTTATTTAAAAAAAAAAAAAAAAAAAAAAAAAAAAAAAAAAAACCACATATTTGGACTCAGGGGACCTCAAAACGTGTAAATCTATCAAAATCTCAAAATCGGATTTGAGTGCCATCACAATGTTTTCTGTTTATATGAGAAAGTAAAAAGTTTGTTTCCGTTCTTCGGAAAACTTTTACCCTGGAGAGTGTGATATCGTAAGTCGACCACTATCCTGAGGCAATCAATAAGTTCACTTAATTCGGAAAATTTAAAAGTTAAATTAAACTTGACCTCCAATGTGTTCCGTAAAGGGAAAAATTGTTCCAAAGAACAGCACACCAGGTATATCTTAATTCTCCATTCCATATTTCCAGATACAACTAAAATAAAAATATCATTTTGGAAAATGGACGGTAGGGTATGCAGGTAACTTGTACGAACTCAATGAATAAATAATCATAAAATATAAACAATTAGTTAAAAAAATATAAATACACAAGACTTTTTTCGAACTATGGATTAATCTACGTTTCCATATTAACTATCGTAAACCAGTCAACGTATTATCTAATAATTTGATATTAGCAATTTTTATCCACCGATCCCTTCAATATAAAATATTTTAAATTATTACACAACGATTCTACTATAACAACCTAAACACGTCACAAAATATTTATAAATTATATTTATAAAAAATTGAAGGCTAGAATGAAGTAATAACAAATTCTCTCTGTTTTTACGCAATAAATAGGAAGAGTAATATTTTTTTATTACACTGTAAATTACTATTTAAACAGAAGTATATATATGTTTTATGGAAGCAAAGCTATTCATTTGACAGTTTTGACAGTACACACCCATATAGTTTAATCACAACTTCCATATACACATTTATGTAACAACTTTCTATTTACACCGCTTGTTAATGGTAACAAATAAATATCTGCTTCATAAAACACATGCTTAATAAACTTATTTAAGTCCACAAGAGCATTTGAAGCAGCAACATTGTTGCTATCTTTTGCCCGAATTTTGATACTTTACGTCACCTTTAGAACACTGCAAGTCCTTAACCAAGTCGAGCAAACTCTGTTTTTCATTTAACAGCGTGTTAACTTTATCTTGGCTTTCATTTATGTAAGACCTGTAACAAAAAAATTATTTAACTCACATTATTCTTTTATTTTAATGGAAAGAGCGCTACACCTCGAAATGTAGAGGTCCGTGGTTCAAGTCCCGGCGCTGGAGTCTATTTTTCTCTAAGTCTCCCAGTGTTAATAATAATTATAATTTGATTTAAATTAAAATTTAAACTTTCCGTAGTGTAGTATACTACCAAAAACTTAAAAATTGAATTTCTAATTGATTGTACAAGGTACAGGTACTAATTGAGTACTTTATAAGCGGTAATTCTCGGTCTAGTTCTAATGTCATAAATATTGACTTGCTAAACTTGTAGAAATATTGAAAGCTTCAATTCGGGACTAGTTATTCGGTTACGGCAGAGAAAAATCATTCTCCAGCGTAGCTTAGTTGGATAGAGGGCTACACTGGAAATGTAGAGGCCCGTGGTTCAAGTCCCAGCGCTGGAGTCTATTTTTCTCTCTGTCTCCAAGTGTTAATAATAATTATAATTTGATTTAAATTAAAATTTAAACTTAAAAATTTTATTTTAATGAATGAAAAAGAAAAGCATTGAAAATCAAAGAGCTTATAAGAGAACTCGAAATAGCATTTTAGGTGAATATTACACGATGTTCCTACAGTTATAAATCTTTCAGTTGCTCATTCTTCTTTCTTAGTTATTTTAGCTTTTTAACTATTTTAGGAGATTAGGCATGTTATTTGGAATATTATTAGGTACTCTTAACTAAATGTAAGGCCCTCCGCACACGGAGCAACTCAAAACAAACTCAACTGGAAACTCCAGTCATTTTTGAGTTGACAGAAAGCAAACCCAGTTTGTAATTAGTTGCTCCGTGTGCGGTGTCCTATTCAATTACACAGGTTGAGACTCATAGTCAACTGGTTGGTGATTTGAGTTTGTAATCAGTTTGTTTTGAGTTGCTCCGTGTGCAGTGGGCCTAAGTGGAGAGTAAGTTCAATAACCAAACAATATCATAAAAGCTTTCATAAGAGAAAAGCATGGGTAAAGATGTTGGTGTTTACACAAGAATGTAAAATTTAAATAGTTACAGTACCTTAAAACAGTGATTTCCTCCTCACACTTCCTCAAATGGTTTATTTCTTCATTTAATTTTTCCATCGCAGCAAGTCTTCTCCGAAGCTGATCATTCTCCAGTTTTAAGTTATCATACTCTTTACTATCTTGAGGTTTGATACTAGTAGTAGTAGTAGTAGTAATATCACTGCTACTGGGAGGTTGTGGAATAGGTTCGATATGCAGGATTCCATCCTTTGACCTAACCACATGAAGCGATGCAACGTTCACTTTAGTCACTGAAGTACTGTGATTCATCGAACTTAATCTCTCTTCGATTAGATTAAATTCAACGTTATCCAGTGTGATCTGAAAATAAAACAACAACAAGTCTAGTTAGAAATTGTAAATAATACAGTAGAACCTCGATAACAAGTGTCTATGTGTGTGTGGGGATTAGGGAAACAGTCTTGTTATCGAGGTGCTCTTTTTGTCGAGTGTCGTGTTATCAAGGTTATTTTGGCTATCAGTCATGTTATCGAGGTTAATGGGTAGAGTTTCAAGTCTAAACTTGTTCAAGGTACCTCATTCCTGTATAGAGTCGTGTTATAGAGGTTGACTCCTCAAAACAACTTGTTATAGAGGTTCTGAGTTACGTTGTGAATTGGAAAAAATCCGTGTTATTGAGGTTGTTTGGATAGTAATAGTCGCGTTATAGAGGTGAATTTAACATTATGTGTTATGGCAATCTCAAGGGGATTTGAAAATTGCACTTGTAATTGAGTTAATGAGGGTTGTGTAAGCGAGGTTCTACTGTATAACATTTTTATCTAAAATACTAACGCTTTTTTAAGAAGGCAAAGAGATCTGAGACGCAACGCAACTCTTGTATTAATAATTTTTAACTTTTTTTTTCGTTAAGGCTAAATTAACTTAAGTGGAAAGTGCATAAAGTGCGAATTTAAAAGTAACAACAAATAAAACAATCATAATACTAACATCAGCGGGTAATGGAGGTGAAACCACATCATCAACAACGAACTCTCCAATGCCTGATAGAGTAGATGTGTTAACAGTCAAATCAATGTTAGACAGTGCTACGATAATTTTATCGTCAAACCAAGAATCGTTAGGTGAGCAAGTACCGCACTCTTGATCACTCACAGTCACCATGTGATTAAATCTCAAACGAATTCTCGGTCTGTCGGCGGGCCTTTCACAAACTTCGTTCCAACCTCGAGTTCTCGATACAAATTTACTCTAAAAAAAATATTAAAAAAAATATTAGTCTACTGATTAAGCACTTGAAAAGTACTAAGACCAATTGAGCACTTGTATAGTTATCATAGTTGATTCTTTTAAAGATAGATAATAAAATACCTGAAACTCATCCCATGGTATAGTTGGACATTCTTCTAGAGCTATATTTGATATTTGTGCTTTCACAGCAGATTTTAAACCTTCAGATTGCTGAATAAATTCAACCTGACCTAATTTAATTGTGGTTATAGCAATCTAAAATATAAGAAATAAATTTTAAAAGCATTATTTATAAGTTACATGATAATTATCGTCAAATATAAGAGGATAATCAGAATCATAAACAAATCAATATTATTACCATGTCTTTACGACGGTAAAAACTTGTATTAGATGGGTTTTCGCTATTGGTTGTTATACTAATGGTAGGCCCTGATAAATTATCGTCATCTTCCATCACTTCACTGGCCACTTCGATACCTCCGCTAAACGAGTCATTACCATTGACAAGGAACATTGCATCACCGGGATTACCGGAAAATTTGTCGACAAAATTTCCACTATCCGAACTTCCATCAGATCTGAAAAAATGATGTAATAAAAATAATTGAATAATATATTTCAATAAGTAGAAAAATTGTTCTTCTGCTGTCACAAAAGAACAAAATCTAGATATAACTACTAAAGTATTTAAAATAATTTCCGGCTTTTAAAATGTAATTTGATAATGGGATTTAGTAGTAGTAGTAGTTAGACGGGAAGGACGAACCACTTGTTCAAACCTAGCAATCAGGCCACACTGGGTCCATTTTACTAACCCCGTGGTGGAGACTTCCAGCTACTTCTCACATCATACCAGTACATTGTACCGCAGAAGCGAGTATGGTGTGGTCATTAGTAAGCTATTAAAACGAGCTGTTTCTCATAAAAGCTATCCAGAAAAATAAATATTTACTACATTAGTTAATCAAGAATAATAATGTAGTTCTTACCTTATTGATACCGTTTTACTAACTTCATCAGAAGTAGACTTTAAAGCATTGTCGATTAAACTAGATAAACCCTTTTTTACACTAGATAAATTAAAATTTGTTTTGAAATTTTCAGATAAATTCGGAGAATCAGCTATATCAGTCTCGACAAACATTGACGGAGGAGAATGAATAGTTGTGAATCTAAGAGAACTCGAATCCTAAAAAAAAAAAAAAATAAAAAAAAAAAAAAAAAAAAAAAAAAAAAAAATGTAAATAAATAAATACATACACTGTATATGTTCGATAAACTTCTCCGAAACAGCAGGATAATCTCCAGGCTCAAAAGGAAAACTAGTGGCGCAGAATAAAGATCCTAATTGCAGCGAATGAATACATTTAGCAAGATCGGCTCGACTGCTATCTGTACCTCTAACATTTGTTATCATAACTCTCGTGGCTTGTATATGAAGAGATTTTGGCCTGTCGCGTTGTGCATAATTCAATTCATTTGGCGTATCAAATATTATCTAAAAAAACAAAACAAAGATTGATAATAGAAAAGTTGTCAATGTTAGTCAAGATATTTATCATGATTAACTATGTGGTGTGTGGAAGCTTACATAGCTTGACTTATTATAAAATTCTTACGTTTATGGTCAAATCCAAGGAAATTGTTGCAATTTAAATCTTTTGTAACACTGATTAGCAACAGAAAACCAAGAATATAATAATATTGTTAAGTATAAAGAAAATAACAAGTATTTCATATAATTGTGGCATAGAAGTGCAGAAAATATATACAGTAGAACCTCGATAAGAAGTGTCTTAAGGGGATTAGGGAAACAGTCTTGTCATCGAGATGCTCTTTTGGTTGAGGGTCGTGTTATCAAGGTTGTTTTGGCTATCAGTCGTGTTATAGAGGTTAATAGAATGTTGGGAGCAGGGTGGGGTAGGGTTTTCAAGTCTAGACTTGTTCAAGGTCGACCCATTCCTGTATAGAGTCGCGTTATAGAGGTTGATTTCTCAAAACGACTAGTTATAGAGGTTCTGAGTTATGTTGTGAATTAGAATAAATTTGTGTTATTGAGGTTGTTTAGATAATAATAGTCGTGTTATAGAGATTAATTTAACATTATGTAATCTATAATGGCAATCTCAAGGGGATTTGAAAATTGCGCTTGTAATTGAGGTTTTCGTGCTATCGAGGGTCGTGTAAGCGAGGTTCTACTGTATTATGCTTGATGGTCATAAAGTAAATATAAATATCTACAGGATCGGTATGGTAGAAACAGTTAGAAAGAATTTGCTTATTAGTCCACACTATGACTCAATGCTGCGGGGCTAAATCTCGTCTGAGCCCCAACATGTCCCCGGAGTGAATTGCGGATCTACGTGATACAAGATTTGAGTCCTCTAAAAAGGGGATTATCTAAAAACAATGTTGAGTAAAATTGAATTGGGGCAGCTCCACAACAATGAGTCCCGGTATAGACTAAGCTTTAAAAACATTCGAACAAATCCAAGAATTCCTCGGAAATCAATATTTTTTTTTTCGCTCCATTGATCATATTAAAAGTTGAGCAAAGAGGATGATCCAACCAACCCTTTATTGATCTGAGATCATCAGGAAAAAAACAACAAAATAATAAAAGCAGGCAGAAAGCTATAAAAGACACATAATAGTATTTCAAGCCAAGTTGAGCAGTACAGATACTCATGCAGTTTTATTAAAAATGCAAACATCAACACTATCAATTCTTAATACTAGCAGATAACTATTAACAATGAGATATATGTGATTATATAATAAAACTTATGAGCACTATTAATTGTATTAAAAATAAAAATGCTAGAACTATTCTATTTCTACCAATGTCCTGGTTATCCATAGGCAATGTGGTTAAGCCTGGTTTACACGATGCACGGCCAATTGGCCTCACGGATTGCGGGACAGTCGCTGGCCAGTCCAGTTAATAAAAATACCGTTTACACGTGGATATGATTGTCCCAACAATAGAGGTCGAGAAATAGACGATTTTTAGCAATTTTTTTGTTGTTTTGCAAGTTTTATATTGAAAGTGCCTTTTAAGAGCTTAATTTTAGCCTTCTCCTCATCCACACTAAATCCTTCGATATTCATTTTATTGGCAATCTCTACGAGTGCCGTTTGACGGGCGTTTTTNAACAATTAATTAATTATCTCAACACGACGAAAGTTCCGAAGGAAAATCAACAACACCAGCCCCACTGTCTGTAGTTTAATCAGCAACAATTAATTCATCATCTCAACACGACGAAAGTTCCGAAGGAAAATCAACAACACCAGCCCCACTGTCTGTAGTTTAATCAGCAACAATTAATTAATTATCTCAACACGACGAAAGTTCCGAAGGAAAATCAACAACACCAGCCCCACTGTCTGTAGTTTAATCAGCAACAATTAATTCATCATCTCAACACGACGAAAGTTCCGAAGGAAAATCAACAACACCAGCCCCACTGTCTGTAGTTTAATCAGCAACAATTAATTAATTATCTCAACACGACGAAAGTTCCGAAGGAAAATCAACAACACCAGCCCCACTGTCTGTAGTTTAATCAGCAACAATTAATTCATCATCTCAACACGACGAAAGTTCCGAAGGAAAATCAACAACACCAGCCCCACTGTCTGTAGTTTAATCAGCAACAATTAATTAATCATCTCAACACGACGAAAGGTTGGAAGGCAATTTGTAACAGTAATACCCCGAACTTACGCAATATAGGTGGGACCGCGAAGATTATAGCGTAAGTCAAAAATTACGTCGAGGAATGTACATAGATACATTTTTAACTAAGGAAAAAGTTTAATTTAAATCAAATTATAATTATTATTAACTACGGAAAACATACAGAGAAAAGTAGACTCTAGCGCCGGGATTTGAACCACGGGCCTCTAAATTACCATCTAGCTACTTTTCTCTGTATGTTTTCCGTAGTTCATAATAATTATAATTTGATTTAAATTAAAATTTAAATGTTCCGTAGTATTAATACTACCAAAAACGTAACAATGAATTATAAATACATATAAATACTAAATAAAAAAAAGGTTGTATGGAAATTTAATTACTTCTTCTGTTAGAATTTCATATTACTGTAGTATGAATACTACCAAAAACGTAACAATGAATAATAAATACATATAAATACTAAATAAAAAAAAGGTTGTATGGAAATTTAATTACTTCTTCTGTTAGAATTTCATAATGTTCATAATAAAATATAAATATGCGCAAATAACTGTTGTGTGTCATCAAATAAACTATAACAGGGGTATACATTCGATAAACAAACTATAAAAACAAAACTTTTAGATTCTTTAGATCACACTTAAAAATGGATTAGCAAACAAACACAAGCATAAGCAATAGGTACCATTACCATATTACCTATTACAGTCAAGTAGCTTGCTTTGCTAGCTCCAATTTTAAATAATCATCTTCAAAGTTAGCAAATGCCACTCGAATTTCTCAGATGAGTTTGAATAAAGTTTAAAGACTAATTGTTCCTGACAGTAGCAAGCTCGATAAAAGGAATAAACAATTGAGGCGTTACTTTTAGCATAGTTCAATGAGAACAGTCCTAAGAGACAAATGTTCAAGATAACGCACGTTAATTCTTTATCAAGAAATTTGGCTTATGTTATGAAAATTATTCAGTAGGAACTACTCAGGGTCAAAAACTCGATAAAATAATTCTAGATCTCTGATAATTTATTTCACTGCAGCTCAGTGAAGTAATAACTTTTTTTAAAAAAAGCAGAAGAAGATGCTTCAAAAAGTTAAATAAATTTATGCACTGACTGACATCATAACATGCAGGTTGATTGCCAATTAGGTTTAATTACATTAAAAAGTTCAACATCAAGAAGAAGAAAAAAAATTATATATATTAATTATCCACACAAATAAGACCTTGAGCAATGTGCAAAAGATGATAAAATAAAAAAGAATTAAAAACAGTAATGAAATAAGAAATGATTCTGATCTTTTAGAAAATTAAGAATAAACTATAAAAAAAGAATAAATTAATATGAAAATAAATATAAGGCATAAGTATGGAATTAGAAGCATAATAATAAAATAATACCTTAGGCAAAACAGCTTCAATTTTGACATCAAAGTAACTGTTCACACTTGATTCCTCTTGGTTACTTTTATTTAAAGATTCTTTTAACTTTAGGAAAAATGAATTAAACCAAAGTACAGTGGTCCAGTCAAAATTAACAACTAGCGGACTGAGAACCATATAAAACTTTGGAGGGGGAACTAAAAAAAAGAATAAAGAATTAATGAACACATCAACACTAATGTTGGTAGATAAATTAAGTCGAGCATGCCAGGAGAATGAAAGCCTTTTTTTTTAATTTTTTGGTTAAAACTTAAAAAAAGCAACACAAAGAATTAATGTTTACAGTTATTATAACACACAAATGGCTGCAGGAACTTTACGGCTCAGTGGCGTACACCCCTCCCCCCTTGAAATAATTACACAACTTGGACCCCCAATAATTTTGGTGAATTTATTCCATTGTCAAAAATTATGGGGCGAGCGGGCAATCGGGCTGATTTAATGTACACACCCTAGAGTATGCAATGTACTTAATTTACTCAATCCCGAAAATTCAAGCCTACCCTACCCAGCCTAGCTACTAATTCAATTGAATGTATATTTAATGCCACAGACAAATATTTAAAGAAAATGCAAATGCATCTGTCATGATTGTTTTTTTCTCTTTTTTAAAAATAATGGTGCATTAGCATTTTCTGTAAATATTTGTCAATGACATTAAACATTCAAGTGAATTAGTATGTATGCTAGGCTGGGTAGAGTCGGCCCAGAATTTTGAGATTGAGTAAAATAAGTATATTGCATACAAGGGTGTGATTGCCCTTTCGACCCATACTTTTTGTCAATGGAATAAATGCGATGACATAAATTAAAATGCGCCCACTAGACCAGCCCGATCAATGACTGGGCCCAGATGTTTGGCGATGGAAATAGTTGCACTGACATGAATTAGAATGCGCCCACTAGACAATCCTACTTAGCATAAGAATTTTAATGGTAGCTCATAAACTAATCCCATTTGTATATAAATAGAAATATACAACACATTCTCTAGAAAAGCACTGGAGACCAGTTGGTGCATTAATAAGTTATGGGGTATACTCAACCCGCATATAGTCATTGATGGTCAAGGTGTCCCCCCTCCAAAAAAGAAAATCTGTGTACACTATTGCAGCAGCCGTTGTAATATTTAGTGTATTTGCAGTGCAGCCGTTTAGTGTATTGTGTGCAGCCGTTGTATTTTAGTAGTTAGACGGCTAATATTTAATAATTAATGGTTTAGAAGTAAACAATATACAATAAACAAAGAGTTAAGACACAGAACAGGCATTCATTATTCCAACAAACAATCGACTTAGTTCAAAAACAAAATTAATAAAGCAATGTGAACAATAAAAGCTCTAGACATAAACGCTTCAAATGTTACTATATTCCAATAAAGTCAAATTGTGAATAGTATAACGATAAGCTAGATAACAATAAAAATAGGTTCTTCATTAACTAACATTAATTGTAAGGTAATGTTTTCCAAGCATCAGTTTTAAAATTACCATATTGCATTGAATATAAAATGCACTTTTTCCTCATTTTTGGATGCATCTTAATTTGAGGTGGGTTTTAAAATCGATGTATACAAGTGTTATTATTATTAGTAGTAGTAGTCTTACTTCCTACTAGAACAGGTAGGACGAACCACTTGTTCGAACCTTGCATTTAGGCCCTTTTTACGCCCTGTGGTGGAGAGTTCCAGCTACTTCACACATCATACATTTGTACATTGTACTGCCGAAGCGAGTATGGTGTGGTCATTAGTAAGCTATATAAGCGTTCGTCAAAGTGTGGGGGAAGAGTGCCCTATAGGGGGTGTCCCTCGCCCTGCTCCGTCCTCTAACTATAGATACAAATCACATCATCATGACAAGGATCGGATCCACATCAATCGAACCACATCAAAGAGTGGGGGAAGAGTACCCTATAGGGGGTGCCCCTCACCCTGCACCGTCCGCGATTCATTGATGCAATTCACAGTATCATGGCACGGGATCTAACAACTTTTTTTCTACGAACTTCTCTTTTAAGAGTACCTCTGAGACCGTGTTTTTACTTTTTACTTCTAATTCTCTGAATTTTGCCGGGATATCATTATCTGACCCTCTTATTCCCTGCCCTTTTCTACTTCCCTGTTACTACCTTGCTATTTCACAGCCAGCATGGCGTTTGTCTTATATCTAAATAAAGATTCAAATCCGCCTTACATCTAAATAAAGATGCAATATTCCAACAACATCCGTGGTAGAATGCCAAAATTAGACGTCTAAACAAGCTGTTGAAAAAAGAAAACCGGAGGATTCCCCCTTAGAAACAGGGTGCATCTTATATTCAATGCAATATTTTTTTCCCCCAAATTTTTCATTTGAAAATCGTGATGCGTTTTATATTCGATGCAATACGGTATTTGAATTATTTAAGTTATTAGTTAGTTAAATAAATAATAGAAAAAGAGTAAATGATCAATAATATGGTTTATAAAATGGCTGGAATATTAGTTGAAAATAAATATAGATTTGTATTNATTTTGGGTGTATATGACCTAGTTGTCTGACACCCTAATAAAACAATAAATAAATAAAATAATTAATTAGTTTACTGTAGAAGTTTCATTAAATAGCAAAGAAGCAAAAGAAAAATACTTACGAGGAAAAGGAATATCTCCGGGATAGTAGTAATAAGTAAATTCAGCATGAAGGCAAGCATCTTCACTTGGATATGTAGACCGATCTAAAACTATAAAAAAAAATATATAAAAAATAAATCCTATATTTTTAAATAATAATTAAAAATATATATATAACTTAAGTGCTTCGATACTTTATTTAGCATTATTGTATTTTTAAAGATTTTTAAAGAGACGTAGTTCAAAAACCAAACTACGTCTTCACACAAAATATTTTCAAAAACAATTGACGGGATTTGGCTGTTCTAAAACAGCCAATCTTCAGATAATCTAGAGGTGGACTTGTACTTTCAAAGTCTATCCAGTAACCTCTATGTTATCTGAAGAAACTGCTTTAGAACAGCCAAAACCAGTCAATTTTTTGTGTGAAGACATGATTTGGTTTTTGAACTACACCTCTATAAGTCGCTATCTCACATTGGAGAAAATCAAAGTCGAGGATCTTAGTAGCAATGTTTCTCAGGTATTTCACCAATAAAGTTTACCACTTGCTCTGCCACATCCATATTTGTGGATTGTCCTGAGAATAAGTTGAATAACTAAATAAATGAATACAGTAGAGTCTCGATTATTGGACACTCGGATTATCGGAGCTCGGATTATCGAGGCTTGGATTATTGAGGCTAGGATTACCGAGGCTCGGATTATCGAGGCTAGGATTACCGAGGCTAGGATTATTGAGGCTAGGATTATCGAGGCTAGGATTACCGAGGCTAGGATTATCGAGACTCTACTATATTAAAGAAACAAGAATGAAAGGGATCACTACCAACATCAAAGTGGAAATGGAAATTACGGAAATTACTAGATAAATATCACCTCCATGACACCATAGTGCTAACCACTATAAAAATGATAAAGAAAATATAAAAAATTTGAATGTGTATGGAACATCAAGTGCTATTAATGACAGATTTGTGAGATAAGCGGGTTCCCACGGGGAGTGAAGACTCTACAGTGGCGCACTCAAGAGTGAACTCGACCCGTCTGAACGAGTCGCAGTGAACTCTCCTCTGACGTCACCGGACGTGAGGATAGTTCACTACCGCTCACTCTTCATATCAAACATGTTTGATTTTCAGGCGTGAATACTCCTGTCCCCACCCGTTTCATAGAGGCAACTCGTTTTTTTTTGGTATCTCTCCTCCACCCGCTGCTAAAACCTTTGAAGTTAGAAGCGTGATCACTATCCTGTGTGAATTTTCCACGTTCCTCCGCTACTTCACTCTTTTTCCCCCCTCCAGGCGTGGGCCACAACAGTCTCCACTCTAGCGTCACACTGTAAAGTCTTCACTCCCCGTGGGAACCCGGCTTAAGGCTCGAATAAAATTGTCATCAGATTACACGTTACAGTTTCTACAGAAAAGAGAGAAAAAAAAAAAATCAATGGAAAATTCAAAAGAAAAAAATGAAAACTTAGTAC
>KZ651737.1:181720-212449 GCA_001010745.2 Gerris buenoi
ATAACTAAACGTAGCAAAACTAATACATAATATGTATGAACATCTATTTTACAAGATCACAATGTTTTGAAGGGCCCATTCTTCGTTTAAAAATTAAACTTTAAAACTAAACATATTAACTTCGAACTAATGTAAATTAGATGGTGAAAGAAATCGAAGCATTGAAAGATTAAAACACAACATTAGGTTTGTTAAAACCACACTTCAAACTAGTTTGAATCCGACGCATGCGCATTAGCAACAGGCGTTCAATTTTGGTCCAATGCGCTTGCGTCGGACAGTTTCAAACTAGTTTGAAGTGTGGTTGGAACAAACCTATTAAGTTCTGAGATCTGACGGCCCATCGTAGTAATTGGGGGAGATGAGGTAAGGATTTCTATAAGAGAGAAAAAAAAGATGTTCACCAAAACACCAGTGCCACATCTCAAGTCATACTCTCAAAAAAGTGATTTTAAAAGAAGAATTCGAACCGTGAAATTGATTTGAAGAATCATGAAATTGATCACAATAAACCTAATAATAATAACAATAAAAAATAATTTTTTTAATGCATTGGTATTAAATTGGCCCGTTCCAAATAATTTAATCACAATTGATGATTGATGATCACAATATGCGGCGTCTACTGTACACAAAATAAAGAGAAAAAAAAAATGTTTATAATTTATAGCTCAACAATAGCTAATGACAACAACATGCATTTGTGAAAGGTTTTGAGAAAAATGAATTAAATTTAAGCGAAGCAAGTAAATAGATAAATATTTCTACGAAGGGTTATTCCCTGTGCTAAGTGTATGACTTAGGTCTAGATGAGCGTACTTGCTCATTTCCTCCCAAATTAATAACATTTTAAAACGATAAAAGGATATATAAAATAAATATATAAATCAAATTATTTCCAAAAGATATGTAAAAAAAAAATGTAGCCTTTAAAGCCAGTGCTATTCTTTAACGCAAGTTGTACAAATGACTATATTCAGATATAAGCAAAATATAATCATCAATAAGTAAAAGATAACAAATAGATTATGTGTAATTAAATATTTTCAGTTAATTAGGGAAATCTTAAGAAATAGAAGAAAAAAATCTAAGTAGAATTAATTCTCAAATTTTCCAAATAATTTTCATATAATATTTTTAACTGTTTTTATTCTATTCCTAGTAAGAAAAGTGCGTTAAAAAACATGGCTGGATTTAGGTAATGACGATGCAGGAGGCTGCCTAGGGGCCCGCATGGCATACAATTTATTGTTTTCTTAATTCTTCCATTAAATTTGCTAGTTTCGAAAATCCTACATATTCATAGAGAACATGACAAAAAACTTCGTTTTAAATTAAAAATATTCAATCTTCGAGAGTTGGTAAGAACATGCAGTAAAACAGAAGCGGTAAAATACTCAGGGCGGACTCATTAAGATACAGGCAATGGTTAAAATCTTACCGCATCGGCATACTAGCTTACCGATACCGTACCGACAAGTCAGGGAGCGGCCTTAGTCCAGTTAACAAAGGAAATATTGCAGAACTAAATAAGATAATTTTATGGCATAGCTTTCATGAAGATCATTGATTTTGAAAACTAACATAATATCAAGTCCTGAAAGTTCTGAGGGGAAGCTATGGCTTTAATCTTGAAATATAGTTTTATTTACCGAAAATGCCACTTTTTAAGGACCCCCATCTCCCATTTTCAGACCCCCGTTAGATTGACTCTCAATAATTGATCAAAGCTAAAAGCAAGGGGCCTGCACCACATATTCGGCCTAGGCGCCCACATACTCTTAAATCCGGCCATGGTTAAAAATTATTAGTATGATAAGCTAAAAGAAAACCTTCTCATATACATATTCAGACTAAATTTAATTCCAATGATATCTAATTTAATCAGATTTTCAGCAAAATCAGATTTAATTTCATCAATATCTCGGAAACTAGACTTAAATGTTTAAATTCTTTAAATGGACTAAAAAAATAAAAATGTTTAATTGAAATTGTCATAACGGGTTTCAACAATTTTTGGGGTAGCTACCCTTTTATTTATAATTCTCAATTTCGCCTTGTGGTATGATATTTCTGAATGTATGCCAAATTTCCTTGAATTTGGTGCAGTAGTTTATTAGGGTCCACATGTTTGCGCAAATGACATTTTAAAAACCGACTGTTTTAGACTCAGGGGCCCTCAAAACGTGTAAATAATTACAATTCTTTCTCTTCAATAGAATTTGAATAAGAAATAAATAAATTTATTAGCGAACACCTTAGTAATAGACAAAAGATTCCCTTAATGTAATAATTAATAATAAATAAAATAAATTTTATAACTATAGACGCATTTTAAGAACGTGCATATTGATAAGCTAAACTAATACGATAAGAAAAAAAAAGAAAATTAAAATAAAACTTAAAAAGTAGATGGAAAAATAACTACCTTAAATGTACCAGCCATGGTGCATATTTATAAATAAATAAATATTGCTTTAATAAACAAGTTAAGAATTTTGCATTTTATGTTAAGATATGTAAAAAAAAAATGTAGCCTTTAAAGCCAGTGCTATTCTTTAACGCAAGTTGTACAAATGACTATATTCAGATATAAGCAAAATATAANTTTTTTTTGTTATCTCTCCTCCACCCGCGGCTAAAACCTTTGAAGTTAGAAGCGTGATCACTATCCTGTGTGAACTCTCCACGCTCCTCCGCTACTTCACTCGTCTTCCCCCCTCCAGGCGTGGGCCACAACAGTCTTCACTCTAGTGTGGCACTGTAGAGTGTTCACTCCCCGTGGGAACCCGGCTATATGAATATAATTGATTTTTAATGACAGATTTGTGAGAACATCATTCATTATAATGTGGTATTGTGTTGAATTTAAATAATACGATAAAATAATTCTCTAATACAGTGGATGTCGCTTAATATGTGATCACTTTCAACCCCCGACTGATAGAAATAAGCGAAATGTCCCGTCGGAGAAAGTAAAACTCAAATCATAACAAAATTATAATCATTACTGTATTTATTATGATAACTAAACGTAGCAAAACTAATACATAATATGTATGAACATCTATTTTACAAGATCACAATGTTTTGAAGGGCCCATTCTTCGTTTAAAAATTAAACTTTAAAACTAAACATATTAACTTCGAACTAATGTAAATTAGATGGTGAAAGAAATCGAAGCATTGAAAGATTAAAACACAACATTAGGTTTGTTAAAACCACACTTCAAACTAGTTTGAATCCGACGCATGCGCATTAGCAACAGGCGTTCAATTTTGGTCCAATGCGCTTGCGTCGGACAGTTTCAAACTAGTTTGAAGTGTGGTTGGAACAAACCTATTAAGTTCTGAGATCTGACGGCCCATCGTAGTAATTGGGGGAGATGAGGTAAGGATTTCTATAAGAGAGAAAAAAAAGATGTTCACCAAAACACCAGTGCCACATCTCAAGTCATACTCTCAAAAAAGTGATTTTAAAAGAAGAATTCGAACCGTGAAATTGATTTGAAGAATCATGAAATTGATCACAATAAACCTAATAATAATAACAATAAAAAATAATTTTTTTAATGCATTGGTATTAAATTGGCCCGTTCCAAATAATTTAATCACAATTGATGATTGATGATCACAATATGCGGCGTCTACTGTACACAAAATAAAGAGAAAAAAAAAATGTTTATAATTTATAGCTCAACAATAGCTAATGACAACAACATGCATTTGTGAAAGGTTTTGAGAAAAATGAATTAAATTTAAGCGAAGCAAGTAAATAGATAAATATTTCTACGAAGGGTTATTCCCTGTGCTAAGTGTATGACTTAGGTCTAGATGAGCGTACTTGCTCATTTCCTCCCAAATTAATAACATTTTAAAACGATAAAAGGATATATAAAATAAATATATAAATCAAATTATTTCCAAAAGATATGTAAAAAAAAAATGTAGCCTTTAAAGCCAGTGCTATTCTTTAACGCAAGTTGTACAAATGACTATATTCAGATATAAGCAAAATATAATCATCAATAAGTAAAAGATAACAAATAGATTATGTGTAATTAAATATTTTCAGTTAATTAGGGAAATCTTAAGAAATAGAAGAAAAAAATCTAAGTAGAATTAATTCTCAAATTTTCCAAATAATTTTCATATAATATTTTTAACTGTTTTTATTCTATTCCTAGTAAGAAAAGTGCGTTAAAAAACATGGCTGGATTTAGGTAATGACGATGCAGGAGGCTGCCTAGGGGCCCGCATGGCATACAATTTATTGTTTTCTTAATTCTTCCATTAAATTTGCTAGTTTCGAAAATCCTACATATTCATAGAGAACATGACAAAAAACTTCGTTTTAAATTAAAAATATTCAATCTTCGAGAGTTGGTAAGAACATGCAGTAAAACAGAAGCGGTAAAATACTCAGGGCGGACTCATTAAGATACAGGCAATGGTTAAAATCTTACCGCATCGGCATACTAGCTTACCGATACCGTACCGACAAGTCAGGGAGCGGCCTTAGTCCAGTTAACAAAGGAAATATTGCAGAACTAAATAAGATAATTTTATGGCATAGCTTTCATGAAGATCATTGATTTTGAAAACTAACATAATATCAAGTCCTGAAAGTTCTGAGGGGAAGCTATGGCTTTAATCTTGAAATATAGTTTTATTTACCGAAAATGCCACTTTTTAAGGACCCCCATCTCCCATTTTCAGACCCCCGTTAGATTGACTCTCAATAATTGATCAAAGCTAAAAGCAAGGGGCCTGCACCACATATTCGGCCTAGGCGCCCACATACTCTTAAATCCGGCCATGGTTAAAAATTATTAGTATGATAAGCTAAAAGAAAACCTTCTCATATACATATTCAGACTAAATTTAATTCCAATGATATCTAATTTAATCAGATTTTCAGCAAAATCAGATTTAATTTCATCAATATCTCGGAAACTAGACTTAAATGTTTAAATTCTTTAAATGGACTAAAAAAATAAAAATGTTTAATTGAAATTGTCATAACGGGTTTCAACAATTTTTGGGGTAGCTACCCTTTTATTTATAATTCTCAATTTCGCCTTGTGGTATGATATTTCTGAATGTATGCCAAATTTCCTTGAATTTGGTGCAGTAGTTTATTAGGGTCCACATGTTTGCGCAAATGACATTTTAAAAACCGACTGTTTTAGACTCAGGGGCCCTCAAAACGTGTAAATAATTACAATTCTTTCTCTTCAATAGAATTTGAATAAGAAATAAATAAATTTATTAGCGAACACCTTAGTAATAGACAAAAGATTCCCTTAATGTAATAATTAATAATAAATAAAATAAATTTTATAACTATAGACGCATTTTAAGAACGTGCATATTGATAAGCTAAACTAATACGATAAGAAAAAAAAAGAAAATTAAAATAAAACTTAAAAAGTAGATGGAAAAATAACTACCTTAAATGTACCAGCCATGGTGCATATTTATAAATAAATAAATATTGCTTTAATAAACAAGTTAAGAATTTTGCATTTTATGTTATAATATTTCTGATTATCCCTATAGAATTGTTTAAATAAAGTAATTAAACTTTACCTCCATGTTTTTATTTTTATTTTTTTTAATAAACTTGGTACTGCTACTTAAAAGCTATTATTTAAACTAACAATCTAATATTAAACTAGAGTCCGTCCCAAATGAGAGTTAATGTGTTGACAGTGCGGGAAATCGAGTGACACACAGAATGGCCAACCTCTCTTTACCTAGTTGCCCGACCTTTTGTCCGGGAAAATCTTGAGCTCTCATTGGCTCCCCACCCCATTCGCTAGTTTTTCCCGCACTGTCAACATACTAACTCTAGTTTGGAACAGACTGCAGTGTTTAATAATCACTATCCAAAAATTCAACATATTACTTCCTACCTCCTAATAAGTGTAAAACTAAACTAAATTAAATTCACTATAAAAAAAAATAATTAAAAAAAGTGGTTTAGTACCAAGAATAAAGCCTAGTCTACATTGGTAGAGTAAATGGTCGAGTGCACTTGCTTGCTTTTCAGCACGAGGGACGGTCGAGTAAAATGGTGTGCTGTTTTTTGGTAGAGTGACTCTAAAGTCGTTCACACGTGCTTGAGATAGTAGCCTTAGTAAAGTGAGGTGTTTTCGTTTTAAGTTCTGAATAATCCCGCATTTATATATAGAAGAAGGTATTCAATGTTATGACGGACATAGGGTGGGGGGTCTACTCGCCCTTCAGCGGTCGAGCTACTCTACCACCTCACTCGCCCATTTACTCGACCAACTTTTATCCACTATCCTCAACTGTTTACTCTCCGTATCATTCACGTTGGGCTAGTAGCTTGGTAGAGTGCTACTCGACCGTTTACTCAACCAATGTAAACTAGGCTTTAAGGTTGATTCACACACCAAATCGGGCAGTGTCTGAGACAAGCCGAGCCCTTCATATGTTGGGGCAAATAAGTATCGACTGAGCTTTCAATGCCACTATACTGAGCTATCATCGAACTTTTGATTCGGTTGAATGTTGTAAAATAGTTTAAAAAATATAAAAATTATATTTACATCGAATTTTCAACACTCCTTCATTGTCTCTTACAAGTTATAGAAAATTAATTTATAAAAACATATTTAAAAAAATAAAAAATACAGTGTACATGTATAAGACAGTATTCATTCCTGACGTAGGCCAACTATAATTTGAAAGATACTAGCATAACTGAGAGAAACAAACGAGAGCTATTAAATATTCTAAGCTAATTCAGCACAAATAATGATTCGACCTCTTTAGTATTAGCAATGTACCTTTAACAAAGCTATCCCTCCTCTTGCGTTGCCCTTGAATATATAAAAGAAAAAATATATATTATGTAACAACATGCAACGGTAAAAAGATTTTTTTTTAAAAAAATTCAATGTTCAGGGGGGATCAGCAATCAATTTTCTTCTAGTAAGATGAAAATATCGTCACTTAAATTCACAAAAATGTTTAAGGAAATACACATAATATTTAAATAAGGTTTGCCAATGGTTTTAAATCAGCCATGTATACATTATATAACAATAAAAAGAATTCAAGAACCTCGGCTAGGCTACAAGCATGAATAGTTGTAGCTATTGTACTACCATGAAAAGGGTCAAACTTAAAAAATGTAATGATTTCTTAAAGATTATACGAGATTCAATGCTTAACAATAAATATCAAATTTGTTTTTAATAAAGCAACTATTTACAATTATAGAAAGGTTACATGAGAAGGAATATAGATAAAGGTTCGAGAAATATGAGAACTCTTTTTTTCAATAAATATGAGTATTTATATGTATCCTTTATATTGGGTATTTATATATATATATATACCCTTTAGCCCCACAATACATATATAAAAAAAAAATTTAACTCCCAAAAGAAAATTTGAGTAAAAATAATAAACAAAAAGTAGTTTTTTCATAATAAAAAAAAGAGAAAAGTGCAATTGAATGTTTCACATTTAATTAATATTTGTAAATTAAAAAAAAATTAAAATTGAATTTACAATTGTACAAAAAAAATTACTTAAAACAAATAATTAACTCAACGATAAATAAAGCCAAAAATAGTTAAAGACGAAAAGCAAGCTGCCAAATAATAATATTTAATAAGCAAAAATTTGTTTTAAACTTGTCAGTTAAATAATTTTTAAAGTCAGAAACTGAATAAACAATGAAATTTGAAACAAAAATTTAGTAATAAATTATTATAATATTATGGCATTAAATGTTCTGCATGATTTTATTTAATTGTTTATTTGAAGGGACGTTTTTAAAAGATGTTTTTGAATTATCGTAGAAAAAAAATAAAAAAATCATGAATATAATTGATAAGATTTAAGATATTTTTAAAACTAAATAAGTAAAATAGATTTATTAAGGCGTAAGATCTGCATGTAAGAATAAATGCTTCCTATAATTTCATGACATTCAAGATAGCAAACATAATAAATAAATAGTCTAATTAAGTTAATAACGAAAAAGAGAATAAACAAAATTAAGAATTTAAAAAAGAAAGAAATTTAATAAACAAGAGTGGGGCAGTCAAATCACCTTTTTTTTAGGTATTACAAACAAAGTTTATAAGCACAAGTAGAAATTGGATACAAGTAAAACAGTTTCAATCAAAGTTAAGTGTGAAAAAATCTAAAAAGAGAAAGGTGGCGACAACCATTTCGTGAATAATGGGTCTCAAACAGAATTTCTTACTGACACGATTTTTTTTTCTTCACTCCACTCATTTAAGTATTGTTGCCGGGGGAGTCTCAATTCAACTTGTGATATCCCCGTAAAAAAAAAAATAATTACAAGAGCAGAGCATTCCCGTTCCTACTGACGGTGCCTTTGTAAAGTTATTGAGGGATGGCAAGAGCCTCGTCAAATATTAAAGACATGATTTATTTTCGCTTATAGACTAATTTCCACTTGTGCTCATAACATAATTTGGATAATTAGTATTGTACGTGTCACAGAAATTTCCTTAAGGGTGGTTGTAGGTGGTTAGAGGTGGTAAAGGTGGTAAAAGGGGGTTAGTGGTGGTTAGAGGTGGTAAAGGTGGTTAGTCGTGGTTAGAGGTGGTAAAGGAGGAGAAAAATACAGCTTTCTTATATGATTTGTGTAACACCTAAATAAGGTGGTATGACTACCCTACCCTGTATATTTTCTTGCCAAGGTGCCAAAAAGAAAATAGAGATAAAAAGAGAAGCAAGAACCACTTTGATTTGATAGAATATTTTCTTTTTAATATACGAGGTGTGTTCAAAAAGTAACGGGAATTTTTAAATTTTGCGGGTTTGGAGAGTCAGATTGTCTTCTTTTTTTATGTTGCTATACATAACCCTGAAGTATGAAAAAAAAAATTGAGCTGTATTCATGGTTTACTTTGTCTCTGGCAGCTGCTAAGGTTAGAGGTGTTTTTATTTTAATGAGCGCGGAGATTTTTATTTGTTAAAAAAAATGAATTAAAGAATTTGTATCAAATTTTGCGTAAAAAATGAAATAAAAGTGTGTGAAATGTTAACTATGGCATATGGTGAGTCTCCTATGAGTAAAACCAGAGTTTAGGAGTGGTATAAGCGTTTCCAAGATGGCCGTGAATATGTAGAAGATTATGAACGCCCCGGATGCCCCAGCACACCAACAATCGATGAAAACGTGGAAAAAGTAAAATAAAAGGTTATGTCGCAAAGAGCGCGAAATTTATTTAATTTGTTACTAAGCAATGTTTTTATTTTGAAATATTTTGTATTATGTCAGATTTTGATTAGTCTTTAATATAAGATTCAACGAAAAATAATTGTCTCGATTTATTCATCGCGACAAGTGGTAACAATAGCGTGGTTTAAATTGAAGAAAAGATGAGTGTTTCACTACGAAGAACTATGAACTTAGCTATTCATAGACTGAAAGAAACATCTCAATTGACCGAAGGAAGAAATAGTGAAAAAACTCAGTCACTTGTGGATTCAGCAGGACCTGCTAACGCTTCAACAGACCCGGCTAAACCATCCACTGCGTCAACTGGAAGGCCAACTCGGCAAGCTGCTGTAGAAGCAAGACAAAGAATCGCGAATTGGGCTGCTACGGTTCGCACCTACTCTGTTGTGGATTCATTTTGAGGTTTCTCCCCTGGAATGTCGCGAAGAGCGCGAAATTTATTTAATTTGTTACTAAGCAATGTTTTTATTTTGAAATATTTTGTATTATGTCAGATTTTGATTAGTATTTAATATAAGATTCAACGAAAAATAATTGTCTTGATTTATTCATCACGACAGGTTATGAACGATTGCCAAAATCACAGTCAGAGAAGTCGCTGATGATTTTTGGATATTTATTCGCTCCGAAAATCTGAAGCAATCCACAAACACGCACGGATATGTGGCAAAACAATTTATGGCTCTTGCACCACCATAATGCATCTGCTCACACTTCATTGTTTGGCCATGAATTTTTGGCTAAAAACAATACTGTAAGATTGCCCCCAGCCTCCATATTCGTCAGACATTTTTCCTATTTCCAAAAATAAAAAGAACCTTGAAGGGCCGTCGTTATACAAGCATAGATGACATTAAAAGCACATCGCTGAAAGAGCTAAGAGTTTGATAAGTGTTTCGAGAATTGAAAGAAGTGCTGGCACAAGAGCATAATATCAAATGAGGACTATCTTAAAGGCGACAGACAACATTGATGTAGACAAATAAATTTTAAAAAACAATAATCCCTGTTATTTTCTGAACACACGTATGTTTAAATTTATTTCATATAAATATATTTTTTTAATGTTTGTATATAAAATATATTATGAGTTAGGGGGAACGGTTTGTTTTAGACTATGTATTATTACCAGGTATAACCTACACAAGAACCAGCTAAAAAAAAATGAGAACCAGCTAGATGGGCAAATGTTGCCTATAGGGCTGCTTACAGGCTAGCTTTTATTATAAACCATTTATAAAAAAAAAATATATAGCTTGAATTATTGCTTACAAATAATTTTTATCTAACAAAGATGCTAATCTCAAATTGATAAGGTAAGCAACATGTGGTTGTTTATTTCTTCCTAAATTCAAAACTTCTCACAACCATGTGAATTTCTTTTTAAAAACGGCAGTTTATCGAAGAAAAAAAAAATTAAAACATTTATTTGTAGTAAGAAGCAAGCCAATAATAAGGCAGAAATTAACACACAATACATCAATATTGTTGAGCATTTATCATCGACTTAGATAGGAGTAATCAAATAAAATTGATAATGTGCGATACATGAAAGGTCTTCATTAAATCAATACCGTAAAATCTCGCGTATAATAAGCACCCCGATTTTGGAGGGAAAAGTGCGTAATTGCGGGATTTTACGGTAATTAGGAATTAGGTTTGTTTAACAACATATGTACATCGACTCTTAGGTATACACATAATATTTACCTTCACAACTAACACTAGTTATTTACACATATAAAACCCTGTAAAGATGCTAGCACATAAAAATACTAAAGTAATAGGTGTTTCTACAACTCCAAGAACACAAGTAAAACCTTAAGTTCCTATAAGAACTAGTTATTTTGAGTTGTTATTTACACATATAACACCCTATAAAGGTACTAACACACACAAGTACTAAAGTAACAGGTGTTTCTACAACTCCAAGAACACAAGTAAAAAGTTCCTATAAGAACTAGTATTTTTGAGCATGCAAAATCACACTAAAACAGGAATGTAGAAGAAAAGATATTTACTATATTCAATAAATTATAGTTAAATGATATTTCGAATTAGACCTAAGATCTTCATTTACATAACCAATTGCAATAATTTTACTAAATTTATTCTCTCAATGATTGCCACTTAATATTAATTGAAGCCGTCTGCTTTATGTTTGTTGGTGCTCAATAAAATATATAGTTGAGTCTCTCTAAACCGCCATCCATATAGGATTACAGAGAATGGCCAGATTACTAGATTTTTGATAATAAATAATTATTAAAAAAAGAAACAGGACTCAATAAAACTTGCGTTTATTACGAGATATGAGTGTATACATACAACAAACAAGCAATGACTGATGCTTTGTTTTTGTTTACACTAGTGCCCTTGTGTTTTCTAAGTTTCCCTCTTTTTTGTGTTATCTTATCAGTTATCACACACGTTGTAAGAGGGGAGGGGGGCCTCAGCCTCAGTGAGGGATTACTGAATGTGCCGGACTGGTGCAGTGTTGGACTATAGAGACTCAACTGTATTTGCCCTTAATTTGAATAAAACCTTATACTTTTTTTTAAATTTAAAACTTAAATTTGCTATTATAATTATTTTAATAAAAGATCTATCAATTTGATAGTTCGGAATATTTATTAAAAGCATAATCTTGGTAGAATTATTAATCTACCAGGTGGGGTTAAACTATACACACGGGTTGAGCCCTAATTTTACTTATTTACACTACCAAAGAAATGTCAAATTTAAACATTTTATTGATAAAAATATTAGTTTAAAAGTTTTAATCCTTAAAAATGTTGAATATAACAAAAAATTTAAAAACAAAAATAAAATTAAAAATTGATCGATAAAATAGTAGCTTTTACCTCTTATAAATTCCTTTTGCGAGAGCTTGTTAGTGGTTGCAACACGATTTATCAATAAGTCTTCAATGCGTAAAACGAAACACGATGTCATAACTTTTGCCATTTGTTCTTTGACGTAGTTTTTCACCGACTTATAATTGGAAGTACTTTCATTTTCTTCAGTTCCTGGATTGACTGACTAAAAGAAAATTAAATAAAAAACAAAAAATAATTAATACCATAAGTTAAAAAAAAAAAAATAAAAAAAACTAGTTGATATTCAAGAAATTGAGTAGTTATGCTTTAAAACCATTTAATTTTTTGTATTTTATTAATACTAAGGAAGTTTACTTAAAGCAATAGTAGTAGTAATAGTAGTAGCAGTAGTAGTAGTAAGGTCCTAGTACTAGTATTAGACGGGCAGGACGAACCACTTGTTGGAATCTAGCAATTAAACCATCTTTTAGGCCCATTTTACTACCCCTGTGGTAGAGAGTTGCAGCCACTTCACACATCATACCTCTGTACATTGTACCACCGAAGCGAGTATGATGTGATCATTAGTGAGCCATATAAATCAGAGCATCGGGGCAAGGGATAGAACCCACGATCTCATACCTTGAATCAGTGATGGCCACCCAGACGTGGTAAGTAATTTAAGCCACATGGCCAAGCCGGCTTTCCAAATTTCCTTAAAATTAAATTTAATTTTTATAAAAAATATACATGAAAAAATGTTGCAAAAAAATACCTCATTATTGATGTTGGAGTTCTGGGTCAAGTTGTTTTCATTTGCTTTCAAAAGGTCAAATAAAGAATTTTTGAAAGATATGTGAGCATCCGAAAGCCACTGGAAATGTCGTGATTTTCCGTAGTTATACCTGAAAATTAAATGACAAAAAAAAAATTAGGTTTTCTGTAAATTCAACAGAAGTAGAAGTACAAGCAAAGAAGAATATAATAAATTAATATTGAAATAAAGAAAATAGTTTAAAGGATATTATTAAAGGAAAAACAGGTGCGGTATATAGTGCAACCTTCAATAAATGGTGAAATTTAAGTGTGACGTTAACAGGCTATTAGTTCATTTTTAATACAAAATAACTAGTTCAATCTCAACACTTATCTTACAAGACTGATAAGGGTTAAATGGTTCTTCACAACATATCCAAAACATAACAATGGTCTAAAGCAGGGGTATATACAATATTGTGTGGCCCTCGACCGTACGAAAAACTCGCGATATTTTTCCCATTATCTTACGTCGCTAGAAAATAAATTAAGTGCCTAAGAAATGACAATAAATAAATCGTTAAAAACTAATCCTGATCATATTTGCTTGAATCTACACAAGTGAATAAACTTTTAATTGAATGAATTTCACTAAGGACAAAAGTAGGTCCCGCCTAACCCATGAAATCCTTTAGCACCTGCTATAAGAATAGCAGTGTCCAAAGAAACAGCGGATGAATTTTCATGGTCATCCTAAGGCTAGGCGCACACTGGAGACAAAACAGTCTTGCAGACAGCCCACGGACAGTCTGCTGACTGTTTTGTCTCCAGTGTGCGCCTAGCCTAAGAACAGATGTGTTATTGTTTTTCATAACTACTGATTAAGTGCGACATAAATTATTATAGATTTTAAGTGATATTACATAATGGCAATGGCCGTTTACTGATCTATTTAATCTACAATGATTAGGAGCACAACTTTTATTATATTACATTTACTATTGTTAGGTTATTATTTAAAAATAATTACAAGATAAAAAGAACTTTTTATATACTACGTTTTTTAATTCAATTAATTTATTTTTTGTTTACTTGGTTTACTTATTCTTTTTTGCTGTCATTCAATGTTTACCTCTCAATAAAAAATCTTATATTTTAAATCTGTCAAAGGAGGTAAATATTGGGGAGGTAAAACGATTGTAAATATTTGGGATATGACAAAACAAATAAAATAACTTGCGGATTTTTTCCAAACTAACTTTTCATACAGCAAATTTGCTGAAAACTAATTAAATTCTGCTGAAAAATGACTAAAAGCAATAAAATAATGCATTGTCATCGTGTTCTGAGCTGTTCTGAAAGTTTCAAATGTCTAGCTACTCGAGATGTTAGTTAAAATTCGATCGCAAGATTTGACATACAAACAAGAAACCAAGTTAATAAAAACGTAGTAAAAAAATTAAAAATACTTGTGTTCATAGTCTTATGAACGAACTACACCGTAGGTTTACTTTATTTTATGACAAAGTGTTAACATCAAATTTCACAGAAGAGATGCATAAAAACGCTGTTATGTTAGGACATATTTTCAAAATTTGCCGGGGGAGGACCCCCGGCCCCCCTCCAGAATGTGCCCCCCCCCCTACTAATGTACAGCTGACGTCGCCCATGGGTTTTAAAGATATTTTGGTTTGCAAAAATTAATGACAGACATGGAACTAAAAATGTTCCTTGGTTGCAAGATTCTGCGGCCCTTAAAAATCTTCAGATTCTGAAATTTGGCCCTTTATTCAATCCTAGTGAGAACCCCTGGTCTAAAGTCTTCACACAACTAGAATTAGTGCGTTGACAGCGGGGAAATTGAGTGACACACAGATTGGCCAACCTCTCTGGGGGAAAAAATAAAGCCACTACGAAACCTTCTTATATGGTTATCCAGAGGGCCTCTCCCCTCCACTAGAGACATTTATCTTTGCCTACATGGCCCAACCTTTTGTCCAGGAAAATCCAAATCTCTCATTGGCTCCTCACCCCATTTGCTAATTAAAAAATCAGAAAAAATAGGATAAAACCCAGCTAAGTTAGTGACCTTATCAAAAAGTTTAAGAGGATTATCATTTTTACCTCTGGTAGAAGATTCAGTTGCATAGGCTAATGTTTGTGGCCAGAGTAATTATAAAATAAAAAATATCTATACATAGGTATAGTAGAAACCGCTAAATGTGATAACTTTAGGACCCAGTCAAAATTATATTAACCAACTGATAGTAAAGCAAAATATACCATTGAGGAAAAGAAACTCAAAACAAAGTAAAATTATAAACAAAACAGTGTTTATTATGAACACTGGATTAAAAGAAAGTAAAACTAATAACTTGAATTGGAACATAATTTTCCATAACTCTTATTTTATTTTATTTTTTTTGGAACACTACGAAATAAATCTTTAGGGACAACACTATGAATGTAAATTAATGTACATGATGATGTTGTTTTGAAGAGCTCATTCTTTGTTTAAAAAATAAACTTAAAAACAAAATCAAATCCTCTTCAACACCTTGTTGTAAATTTGTTTATGAAAGAAGTCAAATTGTTGAAAACCTAATGCTGAGGCCACAAAACTGCGTTCGCTCATAGTAATGGGGGAGATGATGTGAGGTTTACTTTCTCGGAAAAAAAGGAAGTTTACCGAAACACCATTGCTACAGCTCTAATTGTTTTTTCCAAAAATCGAACGATCTCGACTTTGATCATAATAAACAAACAGTAAATGGAAAATTTTTAACGCAGTGCTATTGGGTGGGTTCGTTCCAAGCTATTTTGATCACATTAAGCAGATGTTAACATGAACCGAGATTGCAATTAAAGATTAAGCAGCATCCACTGTATATAAAAAGCCAGACTGAAACCACCAGATTAAAAATACATTGAGATTAGATGCATTGTTTCTTGGAGAACAAAAAAAAGAGAGAAAAAGAAAGAGATACTTAAGATACATTTCCACAGGGCTAGTTTAAAAGCCACGTTTAAAGCTTGTATATTGTACAAGCCAGCTGGTAAACTATAAAAAAAATATATAAAGTGTTTACCTTCAATATAATTAGATATTTGTAATAATTGCTTTAGAGTTAAATATTAGCAGCCAAAACACCACAATATGCCTAGTATAGTTGGCTATGATTTTACTTCAAATCCAGTAGTCTAAATCACTATCTACTTATTACTATCTAAATGTACGTTTTCATGGGGGGTTGTTTACAAGCCACTATTTAAGTTATGCTGTAACTCGGTGCTGTCTAAATTATACTTTTTACTTACCCGGCTAGTGGTAACTAGAGTTAAGGCATAATTAAGACAGCACTGAGTTACAGCAGAATAACTTAAATAGTGGCTTGTAAACAACCCCCCATGAAAACGTACATTTAGATAGTAATAAGTAGATAGTGACAGACTACTGGATTTGAAGTAATATTTTAGCCAACTGTAATAGGCATACTCTGGTGTTTTGGCTAATATTTAACACTAAAACAAATATTAAAAATATCTAATTATCTTGAAGGTAAACACATTTGATATTTTTTAAGCCTAAATTTTAAAGTTAAGCTCCAGATTATAATGAAGACGCCTTCAAGCTGTACTAAATGCATGATAGTTAAACTCCACAAACAAAATACTTATACTAGACCAGTAGTACTAATATTACATTGTTAATTTCTACAAATATTTTCAATGATAAAAATAATATTATTGATTTTGTTCAATCTATTGCAAATAATTAGTTGTTTATAATGAAATTTTGTGTTACCGCTTCATAATTACGACTAGAGAGGTTGGTAGAAAGTAACGCAACAATACTTTCACCACAATTTTATATTAAAACTCACAAATGCGTTTCGACATATAATATCATCTTCAGTGTGCATGTTAACTTAGTAAGAGAGAGCCAGCATGGCCATGTGTGTTAAATTACTCACCACGTCTGCTCGCCCATCACTGAATCATGAGCGGCACGAGATCGTGGGTTCGATTCCTCGCCATGATGCTCTGATTTATATGGCTCCCTATTGATCACATCATTCTCAATTTGGCAGTACAATGAACAGAGGCGTGATGTGTTAAGTAGCTGGAACTCTCTACCACGGGTGTAGTAAAAAGGGCCTAAGTGATGACCTAATTGCTAGGTTCCAACTAGTGGTTCGTCTTACCTGTCTAGTACTAGTACCTTACTACTACTACTAACTTAGTATTAACAGAGTATAGAATTTACTCTTACTAAGTTAACACACACACTGAAGATTATAATATTATACGTCAAAATTGTGGTGATAATTTTGTTGCGATACTTTCTACCGACTTCTCTAGTCATAATTATCAATCTATTACCACTTTTGGATTTTATCTAAAAACTTAGGACTGTTGTAGAAGCATATATGCTCAGCAAAAATACAAATAATAACAATAAATAAAGAAAGGCTCAACATCACTTAAATATAAACAACAATTAATTTTTTAAAATAAATATAACAAATCATNACTACAGTTAATGAAAACTAAGGACAACGAAACTGAGGGGAAATATGAATGGCAAACGAACCTGGCCCAATGACTTCGTTCAGAAGCAGCTAAATGATAAGGATAACAATCCACCTGGAGGTCATAAAACAATAAATGTACTGCTCCACCGTTCTTTAGATTTCGATGACATGACCTACCATCTATACAAGGGAGAACAATAAAACAAAAAATAATAAAAGAAAAGAAAAACATGAATTACATACAGCATTTAAGACATCACAATATGAAGAAATGGGAAACATACACAAAAATTAAAAATAAAGTTCCAAAACTGTTTACTTGGAATGCTCATAATAAGAAAATATAATATTTTTTCCTGAAAATTTAATGAAAAAGTTAGTCATTTTCAGACGGGTTAATATTTTTTAGAAAATTTTTAGCATGCAAGTATTTATCATTCAGTGTTTAATGAGATTAACAATTAATTATAAAAAAAAGAGAAATAGAGACTTGTTAAACTTTGGCATAAAACTTTGTTTTATATTAATCATTAATATAAGTAGTAAAAAAGTGTTCGTACAAACATATAAAAGTAAAAAAAGGTGATCCCAAATAAACTGAGTGGAACATTAAAAGAAAAGGGAAGACAAACAAGAAGGAAAATATTAAAAATGAAAAGGGAAGTGACCTTAAATGTTTTATTAAATTTAGACATATAAAATAAAATTAAAGTTACCTCCTGGATCGTCACTTAAGTGAAGATCAATTTTCTGAGCCCAAAAATGATATGAAGTTTCGACGACATCGAAAAAAGAGAAAGCGCTCATATTATTCGGATCGGTCAAGTCTCTATTATCATGAGAAATCTGGGCTTGGTAGCTCGGTACAACCTGCAATCAGAAAACATGAATAATGTTGAAATATGAAAAAACCTGCAGCCAGAAAACATAAATAATGTTGACATATGAAAAATCCTGCAGTCAGAAAACATAAATAATGTTGAAATATGAAAAAACCTGCAGTCAGGAAACATAAGTAATGTTGTAATATGGAAAAACCTGCAGTCAGAAAACATAAGTAATGTTGAAATATGAAAAAACCTGCAGTCAGAAAACATAAGTAATGTTGAAATATGGAAAAACCTGCAGTCAGAAAACATAGGAATGTTGAAATATGAAAAACCTGCAGTCAGAAAACATAAATAATGTTGAAATATGAAAAAACCTGCAGTCAGAAAACATAAATAATGTTGAAATGTAAAATGCCGGTAATGTTAAAGAGAAAAAGGTTGCACGAGATACATCCCGTTTGAACCAAAAGAAGTGATGTAATTAATAATGTGCACAGCTATTCATGTGATTGAGGGATTAATAATACATTGGAATATTCTTAAGTAATTATGTGCTAAAACTTTAATTTTACTATTAAATAATATATTCAACCCTTTAACATCCAGGTATAAAAAAAAACCTCCCTGTTCTAAACTCTATGTGTACCACACTCCTAGAATTAACTATGACCACACTCCTATACAAACCACATTCCTAAAATTAACCCTGAACCACTTGTTTTATGTTGGGATGTTCTATTAATAGTTAGAAGGTCTTTAGAATCGATGTAAAAAGCCAATTTGTCACAGAAATACAAAAAAATAGAGCATGTGATACCCTCATTGTGTAACATTGAGTTCATAACCTTCCAGTTCGCTGACAATTCTAGTGTAAACAAGTTCTATACTTGTATATTATGTACTAGTGTAGTACACTACATACTGAGTATGTCAGTAAGTACTCAGTATGTCTTGTTGTTGCTTTGAGTAAACATTATGATGCCAGTAAGTACTCAATATGTCTTGTTGCTTTGAGTAAACATCATGATGCCAGTAAGTACTCAATATGTCTTGTTGTTGCTTTGAGTAAACATCATGATGCCAGTAAGTACTCAGTATGTCTTGTTGTTGCTTTGAGTAAACATCATGATGCCAGTAAGTACTCAATATGTCTTGTTGTTGCTTTGAGTAAACATCATGATGCCAGTAAATACTCAATATGTCTTGTTGTTGCTTTGAGTAAACATCATGATGCCCTACACCCTTGAAGATGCTTCCAGTAGCGGAAGCGAAACATCGGACTTCAACCCCTTTGTGACGGGGATTTCACTAGAAAACCAAGCTGTGGACCAAAATGGATTAAGTCTACTTTTATTTACGCCTTAGAAGTTATCATCCATCCGAACTAAGAACAATTAATTAAATAGTAGTTGTAGTAATAAGGTCCTAGTACTAGTAGTAGATGGGTAGGATGAACCACTTGTTGGAACCTAGCAATTAGGCCATATTTTAGGCCCATTTTACTATCCCCGTGGTAGAGAGTTGCAGCCACTTCACACATCATACCTCTGTACATTGTACTGCCGAAGCAAGTATGATGTGATCATTAGTGAGCCATATAAATCAGAGCATCGGGGCAAGGAATCGAACTCACGACCTCGTACCACACTTGATTCAGTGATGGCCAAGCAAACGTGGTAAGTAATTTAATCCATACGGCCACTAAATCATTGGGAATTAATTAATTGGTTAAAATCATTGTGGGCGTTTAACGTCACATATTGTGGTCCTACAGGATGGACCATAAAGCTTTGACAAAAAAAAAAAAAACAAACAAACATATTTAAAATTAAGAAATAGTCATAACATACTTCCAACTTTCTAGCCGCTTTTTTCTTCCTAGTCGATTCTGTGGCTCGTTGTACCAAATCAGATAGTGATTCAATGAAATGTAAAACTGCTTTTAACTGACTATCAGTTAGTACCCATAACAGATCATCAAGTATTAAAAGCAACTTACAACCCATTACAAAACAATCTAAAATAAAAAAAATAACAATTAACTTATCAGACTCGAATAAATATTTTATGGACTAAAAATTAAATAATAATAAAAGAGGTAAAAAAGAATCATTTTTATTGCTTAGGAAGATCGATTGTCTAAGAAAGTAAGAGACATCAAGGACTGGATTCTTAAATAGGCGCAATTAATATTTAGTAATTTGTTGAAGCCCAAAGGTGAAGGCCGAAATATTACTACATAAAAATAATACTCTACATAAAAATAATTTCATAATAAAACAGGGGCCCTTAAACTTAAATCATTAACTGACAAGCAAAATAAAATAAAACATTTTTGAAACCAATAAGAGTCTATGATAATAATAATTGATGTACGTCAAAAATAGTTGCAGTAATGCGACGTCGTAGAGAGGTGTAATATAAATTATAATGAAAGTTGTTCAAGGAAAATCGGTTCAGTAGAACTAGAGATAGAGTGTATCTCAGATACCCTGAAAGGCGGGGCCACCTCAAAGAGAGGTGAGATTTTCTGGATAGGTAAGGCAAAGAGGAGTTAGAGTTAACACTAACGCAACGCCGATAGATATAGGTAATATATAGTCCCTAAGGCATAAGGTAAGGAGCAAAGGACATTGGGAATCGGAATAGAACAAGGGTTTCATGCAAGTTAGAACCAAACTCTACCCTAAAACAGCAAAATCTTTGCCGTTTATAATAAAATTATTTAAGCTTTGATATCAGAAACAGGGCAGAAAACAGAAAGAATCAGTGTGACATTAACAAAACAATAACAGTTGCGAAAGTGTTATCATATAACAATAACAGTTCATTGCATCTGGTTCTTGTTACTTGAAATGTTATTGATTCTGTTCTGTTATAAAATAACAATAACATATGATCTGTTATTGTAATAAAATCTGAGCTGTTATAATGTGAACTGTTATTCGATAACCGTTCTTTTTCAATAACATGTTATCGGGTGAACTGTTATTCTCTAATAACATGTTATTGTGAACTGTTATTCTCTAATAACATGTTATTGTGAACTGTTATTCTCTAATAACATGTTATAGTGAACTGTTATTATCTAATAACATGTTATTGTGAACTGTTATTCTCTAATAACATGTTATTGTGAACTTTTGTTATCTAATAACATGTGATTGTGAACAGTTATTCTCTAATAACATGTTATTGTGAACAGTTATTCTCTAATAACATGTTATTGGGAACAGTTATTCTCTAATAACATGTAATTGTAAACTGTTCTGTTATTTTCAACCCACCTTTAGAAAAAGTACATTCATAACATTACATGCTACTATAAAGAATCCTGAGTCTTCAAGTTATTTCAAGTAAACTCAGGTGAAGTAAGACGATAGAAGCTGCATTTACCCTGTTCCACTAGGACCTTAATAACAACTAATAATAATAATGGCAGATTATAAAAAAAATAGTAACCTGATATCCTCTTCTTTATGGTAATACGACATCTGGATTTATTTGTAAGAAGTAAAAGCGGAGGTAATTTCTTGTCATTGATAGATTTAGCTTGGAATCTCAAATCTTGCCATTCTAATTCTTTAAAAATCAAGACTTGATTTCTATCTTTATCTTTTATACGTGTTCTTTCTAAATCTACTTTTTTCCATTCGGGAGACTTGGATTCGACCAATATTTTCATAATCTGTTTCGATAACATAAATAAGTTATTAATAAATTTATAAAATATTCATTCCAAGAGTTCAAACTTACGATATAAAAATGAGATAAATGTATAACTACCTGAACAGTTGCCGTAAAAGCAGGACTGTAAAAGCTAATGCACACTGCATTAACTGTAATGGTAATCCCATCAATAACTTTGTTTATATAACCATATTTTGTCGCATTTGCAAAGGAACTTAATTCCTTTTGTACAGAACTTGAATTTAGTTCTTCGCATGTTTCTAAATCTACAAGCACTTCATCCAACGACTGAAAAATAAGTTTTAACATTAAAAAAAAATTAATAAATTTCTTAAATTAATGATGGTTAAGTTTAGTTAATAAGTGGTTATCAAACGAAATTATTAAACTAATAATGTCAGCAATTATTAATACAGTAGAACCTCGCTTACACGACCCTCAATAACATGAAAACCTCAATTACAAGTGCAATTTTCAAATCCCCTTGAGATTGCCACAACACATAATGATAAATTAACCTCTAAAACGCGACTATTATTATCCAAACTACCTCAATAACACGTATTTTTTCCAATTCACAACGTAACTCAGAACTTCTATAACAAGTCGTTTTGAGAAGTCAACCTCTATAACGCAACTCTATACAGGAATGGACCTTGAACAAGTCTAGACTTGAAAACCCCACCCCACCCCACTCCCAACATTCTATTAACCTCTATAACATGACTGATAGCCAAAATAACCTTGATAACACGACCCTCAACAAAAAGAGCACTCGATAACAAGACTGTTTCCCTAATCCCCTTGAGACACTTACTATCGAGGTTCTACTGTAGTTATATTAATCACTTGTATGAACAGAATATTACTCACTATAAATATAGGTACGCTCCGTAACTTGGTCCACTGGATTCGAAAGGAAACTTTGTTACATGTAGCACTACGAAGTTTAACCCATGATGGTAACTCTAGTAAGTCGGTTAAAACAATTTCATCTAACTCTAATGCGGTTAATTCTCCCTCGCCTTTTAAGGTACTTAGATTAATTTTGTCAGGTGATAAATTTTTGGTGTACCTAGAAAAAAAAAAAAGAATTCAAACCATTACTTATTTGGGTAGTTATAGTTTGGGTGAACTAAGGCCCTTTTCACACTAAACGAATCTTAATAAAACTAAATCAATCCAAATCAAGGAGAATATAAGTCGCCAAAATTTTGCATAGTGGTTTATATTTAAATATAAAGAAACTCTGTTCCCATCCTCACACCTGCCGACTTATATCCGTAATCAACTTCAATCCGTCTTGATTCAGCTGATTCAATGATTCGGCTTGCTAGAATCTTGTATATTCTGACTCATCCAAATCAAGAAGAATCTCCTCAAAAAGATTCAGTGCAGTGATTTATATTCAAATGTAAACAAACTCTGTTCCTACCAACATAACGGCCGAATCAACTTCAATCCATCTTGATATAAACAAGTTACATGCTGACATTTTTTTCCTTTCTTTTATACATTTTATATAAAAAGAGAAAATATTGTGATGGATATTTAAATTATGAAACTAAAGAAAAATGGAGTGATTTATAAGGCTTTTTATCATTATAATGTTTTTTTCCTTCCTTATATAATATACAATGCGACACTACTGGGGGATATCTCATTTAAATTTGGCATACGTCAGAAAAAATAATGCGCTTACTTTAAATTGAGAAAATAATATTAGCTCTAAATTTTGGTGGGACCACCCCCTAACAACTCTGGAAAAAAAAATTAAAAAATTCTTGAGAACGGAAACCATTTTTTAATTATAAAATTATGAAATGTAGTCCATATAAATACAAATCTAACCATATAAGTTGTTTCCCCAGGAAAAAAATCTAGAGCCTGAAAAAATAACTATAATAACACTGTTCTGCAAAATTAATGAACTTTCGGGCTACAAAAAAATTCAATCTGAACTTAAGGTTTCTGAGGTTGCTGAATCCAAATTAGAAGTCAAAAATTCTCCTATACAAACAGTTTTCCCGAAAAATGCGCCTAAAATTCGAAAATATGATGTTTTGGAGGGTTTTTGCACGCAAAAATGTTTTGTACTGTATATTTGTTACTGTGTATTTAACTACATATATTTTTCCGGAAAAACTTTACGTATACGAGAATTTTTGACTTCAGCATGAAAAAATACTTCAGAAAAGGACATTTTTATTCTGAAGCTTTTTTTTGCAGGGAATAATTATTATTATGGTAAATTATTATAAAAAGTTCAATTTTAATTAAATGAGACAATAAAAAACCGAAAAATGATAATAATAAAGTAAATAAAATATAACAAAAATTAAATCTATTTCAATACTTTTTTATTAAATTGCTGAAAATGCAATAAAATTAACTGCGTAATCTACTTGTAAAATGTGTTATTGTTTGGTATATGAAATTAGAGTGTAAGGAAATTGTAAAACTGCGTAATCTACTAGTAAAATGTGTTATTGTTTGGTTTATAAAATTAGAGTGTAAGGAAATTGTAAAACTGTGTAATCTACTTGTAAAATGTGTTATTGTTTGGTATATGAAATTAGAGTGTAAGGAAATTGTAAAACTGTGTAATCTACTTGTAAAATGTGTTATTGTTTGGTTTATGAAATTAGAGTGTAAGGAAATTGTAAAACTGTGTAATCTACTTGTAAAATGTGTTATTGTTTGGTATATGAAATTAGAGTGTAAGGAAATTGTAAAACTGTGTAATCTACTTGTAAAATGTGTTATTGTTTGGTATATGAAATTAGAGTGTAAGGAAATTGTAAAACTGTGTAATCTACTTGTAAAATGTGTTATTGTTTGGTATATGAAATTAGAGTGTAAGGAAATTGTAAAACTGTGTAATCTACTTGTAAAATGTGTTATTGTTTGGTATATGAAATTAGAGTGTAAGGAAATTGTAAAACTGTGTAATCTACTTGTAAAATGTGTTATTGTTTGGTATATGAAATTAGAGTGTAAGGAAATTGTAAAACTGTGTAATCTACTTGTAAAATGTGTTATTGTTTGGTATATGAAATTAGAGTGTAAGGAAATTGTAAAACTGTGTAATCTACTTGTAAAATGTGTTATTGTTTGGTATATGAAATTAGAGTGTAAGGAAATTGTAAAACTGTGTAATCTACTTGTAAAATGTGTTATTGTTTGGTATATGAAATTAGAGTGTAAGGAAATTGTAAAACTGTGTAATCTACTTGTAAAATGTGTTATTGTTTGGTATATGAAATTAGAGTGTAAGGAAATTGTAAAACTGTGTAATCTACTTGTAAANAATTTGTTGAAGCCCAAAGGTGAAGGCCGAAATATTACTACATAAAAATAATACTCTACATAAAAATAATTTATTATAATTATTATTTAAAATAAATAATGATTTAGTGAAATTTAATAAGTCTAATCAAGTTTAATTAAGTTAGAACATACAGAAGTTAAATTTCATTTAACAAATTAAATTAGTTTAAAAACTAAATTTTTGGAATCGGGAGACCTCAAAACTTTAAATCCATTTTTTTGTCACCATTACAATACTTCCTCTTAACCCATTCAATGCGTAATCCAATTCATGAACCTACCTTAGTGACTGTATATATATAAACGATTTTAAAAGTTAATTTAAAAATAAAAAATAAATGTTTGGATCCACTGTAGATAGAAACGTCTGCGGGTGACGGAGCCTTGCAAGATGGTTCTACTCGAGGCACGAAGAATAGAGCTACTGAGGGCTGAAAGGGAGGGCTTGGATCCACCGTGGATCCACCCGCCAGGCGCGTTAGCACGACATGGATCCATCCGCATTGAATAGGTTAAAAAGGGTCATAAATTGCACTATTTTCTTTAACTTTCATAATAATTAACACTTCTACATCCATAAAAAAAAATTCTGACAGTATTTTGTTCATATCAAGGTGGGCTTGAGTTGATTCAGCAAGTGTGAAGGTAGAAACTGAGTTTGTTTACATTTTAATATAGTAGTAGTCTAGTACTTCCTACTAGAACGGGTAGGACGAACCACTTGTTCGAACCTTGCAATTAGGCCTTCACTCGGGCCCTTTTTACACCCCGCGGTGGAGAGTTGCAGCCACTTCACACATCATACATATGTACATTGTACCGCCGAAGCGAGTATGATGTGATCAATAGTGAGCCATATAAATCAGAGTGTCACGCAGAGGAATCGAACCCCATCTCGTTCCACTCATGATTCAGTGGTGGCCAAGCAGAGGTGGTTTTACCGCCACGGCTACGCTACCTCTCACATTTTAATATAAATCACTGTGCTAAATCTTGGTGTGTCAGGTGCTCATTGATTCGATGAATCAGCTTCTAGCATTTTTTTATTCACTTTTTAAACATGGGATTAATCTTATGACAAATTTGGATTTTGTTTTTCAATTTGTACAAAATATAACGAGATGCCAGCATTGGACACATGTCTGTGGATAACACCACTGCTGTCCCATAGAAAAGCATCGTAAGAGGCTCAACCCAATAATTTGTCATTGACACCCAATAATTGGGATCATATCTGCAATTCGTTGGATCGAGTTTCATGGAAACACCTAAACTCAACACTGGCGTGGGTGTGAGCGCACCTAGCGTATTTCAAACATCACTCGTAAAAAAAATGGTTATAAAAGGTGAAGATTAGTAGTAGTAGTCTAGTACTTCCTACTAGAACGGGTAGGACAAACCACTTGTTCGAACATTGCAATTAGGCCATCACTTAGGCCCCTTTTTACACCCCGTGGTGGAGAGTTTCAGCTACTTCACACATCATACATTTGTACATTGTACCGCCGAAGCGAGTATGGTATGGACATTAGTAAGCTATATAAGCATGCGTCAAAGCGTGGGGGAAGAGTCCTCATAAAGGGTGTCCCTCGCTCTGCACCGTCCCGATTCATTGACGTAATTCAGAGTATCATCTTATTGATAGCTGAGCAAGCGCCCTAGGACGCTCGGCTACCCTGGCTCCCTTAAGGTGAAGGTTACAAAGTAATTTATAACCTTTACCAAAAGTAACCAAGGAAAGGTTTTTTTTTTTTTTCGAATTGAATACGGATTAAATACTACACCTAGCTTTTTAAATCCCAAATCAGGATTCAATTCGTATTTGAACACATGGAGACGTAGTAATAGTCTGGCATAAGGTAAATCAAATTTTTATAAGTGGCCCTTCCATGAAAATATTTTTAGGACACCTGCATTTTGATCGAAAAATAAAATTAAGGGTTGTCCCATCAACCATATTTGTATTGACGGACAAAAAGTGTTGGCAGAATATACACATGGTTTATATGGACCTGATACACATGTTGTATATGTGGTTTGTAGTATTAGTTCCAGATACATCATCTAAATACATTAAATTTTAGATTGTCTAATATACAATCATACATTAAATCCATGTAAAGCTTTACGTCAAAACAGCTGTTACTCCAAAAGATAAACAGTCCGGTTAATTAAAACAACATAATTAATTTATTTAAATAAGTAGTTCTCTCTGAAAGAAATGTTCTTTTAAAAACATTAACTTTTCACCTTTTTGAATTGCAATACTCAGTTTAAAATATCATTAAGGAAGCATGAAGGAGATCTATTAAAAAAATATGATTATGTAATAATAATAAAATAAATTCCACCGTTATTTAAATTATATATTATATTCCCTATAGATTTTGATAAGATAATTTCATCTGGCAAATAAATTTATAAATAATTGCACTCTTTAACATATTTTTTTGATTGATCAAAAAATATTTGATCAAAAGTAATAAATATTATTTGAAAGGACTTTTATAGGATAAGAACAAGTTCACAATATAATTCGAAAAATAAAAACCAGATTATACACGTTATCAATATTTAGGAGTTTCTTAAAGATAAAAAAATTCACGTTTTATTTTCTAATCACATTGATAAGAGAGAAGTAAATAAAACTTTGAATTGTCTTAAAAAGTTGTTTTCGTTTGAATTTGTTAAAGAGTAATAAAGTTTGATTACAAATTATTATTTTTTTTATTTTTTTTGGAGGGGATTATTGAAGTTTTTAATGAAAAAACATTTTATTTTCACTCCTTATGTTAGTTGGGAGAAGATAAAACGGTCTTTTATGTAATGAACACTAAAATTCCGATGACACATAACATTTTTATCTAGTGTCAGGTCAAACATAAGAAAAAAAAGGCGAAATTGATTTCAACAAACGCCGAAACTGAGGTAGAAGTTAAACGAAAATATTTTTAAAAAATCCTTATTTTAATAATTTACACATTAAAAAAAAGAACAATAAGTGAAGAAAAACATAGAAACCTGTTGTTCAAAAACAAGTAAACATTCTATGGAAACGAAATAAAAATCTACATTGGTTAAAAAAACAAAACAATAAATACTATAAAACAACACAGATAAACTCACCTCGATAAATGTTTCAAAATTTGATTTTTAATTAATGACACCATTCTACAAAAAACCTACTTAATTAATAAAGAATAATTCACTGAACACGAATCATCAAGGGACGTCAAGTCCCCTTTCGATTTTTTTAACACACTGTGACAAGAAAACCAAGTTTTTAGTGGTAAATAAACGCGGGTTCATTCATGTAAGTATGTTATGCGGGACTGCCTATCCTATAACTCCAAGAGATGAATAACAGTTTAGTCTAGCCTCAACTCTATAATTAGTTGCGTTAAAAGTTGCTAAAGCAATCAATTAAAAGTAATTATTAAAATTCATTGAGGTGTCAAGATTTTGACGGATATTCCAATACGCAACAATTACAATTAGAATGCCTTTATAGGACTCCCTGAGGCATAGGAATGTAGGAAACGACTAAAGAGAGGAAGGATAAAGGGGGCGTAGGGGGGTCAGAAGGTGGCACTCCCCCCAATAATTCCCTCCAGGGGGGCAGATCTCATTTTTGCCCCCCCCCCCCCACCAATATTTGTCTAAAGGATTCAGTAAAGGCTATTTTACGTCAATTACACAACTGTATCCAATTTATTTTTATCGATCACATAATTCAGTCGAGTTACAGATTCTAGGAATCTTCTGGGAAATTACAGAATTGTTTAAATTAAACATCAAATTATTGAGCTGAGCGAAGCTCTTGTACTAAACTCTGCATTTGGATGGATACATAGTCTTCCTGAACGGGTGAACCGATCTGCATAAAATTCGGCACGGTTATAACTGAACAACCATATGAAGGTATACATCTGAAATGGTCCTAATTGGTAGGTAAGGTATACAGGAGTAAGTGGTACGGGGTACAAAAGTTAAAATATTATACACCCTTTCATGATGCATGTCGTTGGTAAGCTCTTTAAGAGTACAGTTATTCTTTTTATGTTTACTTTTGTCATATTTTCATTTAAGAAGGGGGTAAAATAGAAAAACAGGAAAAAAAAACTTTTTAATTGAGAATTAGAAATATTACTATATTTGATACGATTTCAGCTGTTTATAAATAAAAATATTTATTGTTAACTATCAGCTGATTTATATCTGCGTTTATACAGCGTATAGCATTATTTCGCTGATAAAAACATTGAATGTTATTGCAAATTGTATAATCAGTTGAGTCAAATAAAATAATCTATCAAATGCAGACTCTTAAAAAAAAAACTATGCCGAGTTACATCTACCGTCAACAACAGAAGGGCATGTTTTTGAAATTGTATAATTATTTATTGAGCCAAATAAAATAATCTATCAAATGCAGACACTAAAAAAAAAAACGATCTCCCGTCAACAACAGAAGGAGAGGGGCACGTTTTTGATAAATGTGATCATAGCGCGATTTTAACAAACAATTAAGGTACTTATTTAGATTGTTACTCCCCTATATTGTTTTATAATATAACTTTGACTAACTATTAAGAGAAAGGGATGTTAAGTCCAATGTACTTTTGGACAAAGGAATATCACACTTCTGTTTTTATAAGAGGAGTAACAGTCTAAAGAAGAACATNAAGGTACTTATTTAGATTGTTACTCCCCTATATTGTTTTATAATATAACTTTGACTAACTATTAAGAGAAAGGGATGTTAAGTCCAATGTACTTTTGGACAAAGGAATATCACACTTCTGTTTTTATAAGAGGAGTAACAGTCTAAAGAAGAACATTCCGTACACCTTCTTTAGATTGTTACTACCTTTTGTGTTTTATGAAGGGAATAACAGTCTAAAGAAGAACATTCCGTACATCTTCTTTAGATTGTTACTCCCCCTATATAGAAACCAGAGGGGAGTAGCAATCTAAAAAAGTGCCAAAATTAATGCAATTCTTAGTAGAAATTATTTGTAATAATTTATTAATATTTGAGGAAAATAGTTTGAAGTGCGAAGG
This sequence comes from Gerris buenoi, assembly GCA_001010745.2. NCBI lineage: Eukaryota > Metazoa > Arthropoda > Insecta > Hemiptera > Gerridae > Gerris > Gerris buenoi. The sequence continues at coordinate 212,003 of KZ651737.1, forward strand.
AGAGTTAAGACTAAAGGTCTATTAAGACAAAGGGACAAAGGGATATTTTGTCCAATATACTCTGGGACAAAGGAATACCACACTTTTGTTTTTATAAGAGGAGTAACAGTCTAAAAAAGAACATTCCGTACACCTTCTTTAGATTGTTACTCCCCTCTGTTTTTTTTTATAAAAGGAGTAACAATCTAAAGAAAGCCAAAATTAATGCAATTCTTAGTAGAAAATATTTGTAATAATTTATTATATTTGAGGAAAATATTTTGAAGTTCGAAGGAGAGTTATAATTAAATTGGATATTATTCCAAAGGCAATTTTTTGTTTATCTACGATTGATACGTAATATAAACATTACATCTTTGTTTAGATTCGTAGAAAGTGATTCTTTACACACCTGTATTAATTGCGCATGCGTGTCACATTGTTTTGAACAATTCCTCTTTTTTTCCA
>KZ651737.1:214896-241770 GCA_001010745.2 Gerris buenoi
GAGGAGAATAATACGCCTTCCGAAATAATTAATTCGGCACAAAATACAACTAACGAATTGATGTCATCTTTATCAAAAGAGAAATACTGAAATACGAGCTTACATACAGGAAGTTTATTATTTTTTTCTGCATTTATTATTAAAATCTAACAATCGTAGATAAAGTACGGTACGCAACTCGTACGAAAACGGCATTTTGCATTGCTCGTGTGGTTTTTACTACCCTCGCTGTCGCTCGGGTGTAAACTCCACACACGCATGCAAAATGCTACTTTCCACACTCGACGCGTAATGTACTATTACATGCGTATTTGACATGTCCTGTAAAAAGTTGTGTTGACATCATAAAATATTAGGGAAAGATTTTTATATTATCTCCCGGATAAATAGAAGATAGGCATATTGCATGTTTGGTTTGTACGAATAGGGCCTCAATAAATAATAAATTATTTTTTCTTAGTTAACTCCTTGCAGCATAAAACAAATGCAATAACTATAAGGATATAACATGCAAGAATTTCGACCTATTTTTACAAAAATATGCCCTTTATTTACTTACGTATTTCTCGCTATGGTATACAAGCGAGTTAAAAAAGATACTACCAGTAAGTCAGATTCAGTCTCCTACAATACTGAGTCCTACAATACACGCCGGTTGTGATGGATAAAGCATGCTTAATACATAAATACATCGCTAATATCAAAGAGCAATTTGATTTTCTCCAGTTTATTTTTAATCTTCTATTTTTACCCATATTCTCATCGTTACTGAATGTCTCTTTATTCATCTACGCATCTTTCAGAGCCATTCTAAAAAAAAAAAAAAAAATATGTATTTATTTTTAGTATGATTACGGTAGTAGTATCTATAGCAGTACATATACGATTAATATTAATATAGAACTAATATCATTATTATCTCATATATCATATGGGTATTTAGTAATCTATATGTACAAAACAAAATTTTATTTAAACAACGTCTAAACCTACTTTAAACTACTTACGTTATCTACCATCTACCTACTTTAACGTTATCTAACTACGTAATAAACCTACGTCTCTAAAGCCATACATTTTAAGGCACGTTCCATGCTTTCTTAAATACTAGAAAGACTGATTTACAGAGTAAATTTTCACATTTTTAAAATATTACTAGAGTTTCGTGGAACTCAAAAAATATTTCATACATGAAGAGTATCAATTTAACTAGATAAGCTATTCAAGGAAACCAGAATTATTGCGACTTTTGACTGAGATGGTCAGATTCCGACGTACAATCATTTATATAATCGAGTAGTGTCCCGACGAAAGCGCAATTTGAAATGATTTGTTATTGCTAAGCTAAGGCAACCACATTTATTCCAATAATAATAAACGTTGTTTTTTTATTTGTTGGTCTTCAAATAGATACAATAACTTATCTAAATATAGATATCTAGATTAATTTACTTTTTTTTTCTATATACAAAGTTAAGTGCGTTGCCATGGACGAGAATTATTAAAACATTATTAAATGGGAGCGGGGTAGCCAAGTGGCTAGTCTTCTTGCAACTCGCCTAAAACTAAAACCTATAGGTCAAAATTTCACCAATTTCACATTGATAATCTTATCGTATAAAGCAGTGGTTCTCAACGTGGGCGATATCGCCCCCCAGTGGGCGATGAGGAATTTTAAGGGGGCGATAGGACGGAGGGGGGCGATGCAGGGGGCGATGGGCAAATAAGAATGAAAAGAAAAAAATTAGTCCGAGACAACTGAGACAAACTTTCTCATATGCGAGATAATAATTACTTGGCCCAGTGATTTCCATTTACTAGTTTTCATATTTNTTCTATATACATGTAGGCCAAATTTCGTCAAAATCGGCCCAGTAGATTAGGCTCCAGGCGTCTGCACAGAGAGACGACAGACGACAACGACAGGTGACGGACAGACATTTTTTAAAAACTACTTTTTTGGACTCGGGGGACCTCAAAACGTGTAAATCCGTCAAAATCGAATATTCGCGCCATCACAATACTTTCTCTTTATATGAGAAAGTAAAAAGAAAAAAAAATATGCAAATAATAATAATAATCATTTGTTTTTGTATTATATTTAAAGAAAATTGGGAAAAACGTTTCAGCGTAGTCAGTATTTTAAAAAACAAATCGTTAGAGAAAAACATGGTTAAGAGAGGTGATTAGAGATTGAGATTAGCATTGTCAACTATTTCACCATTATAGAGAGTCTATGCGAAGGGCAACAGGCTCAAGCAAGTCATTAGTTAATTTTTATTAATTATTAATTTATATTTCACCTTTAAAAATATATGATAGGTTAATTAAATAAATGCATTTTTTTCCATATCATAGTCGTAGAATCAATTATGTTCTTAATTTAATTATTAATTAATTCGGCATAGTGTTGAAAGAAAGGGGGGCGATGAATAAAGATGGAGATTTAGAAGGGGGCGATGAGTAAACAAAGGTTGAGAACCACTGGTATAAAGTATCCGTTCCCCGTCTTGTAATAACTTCATATGTTATCGATCGGGAAGTAAAAGAACAGATGGAATTAAACGGACCTGTAGCTAAGAAAATCATATAAATAATAATTACAACACTTTCGTAAAACCTCTCTGGTAAAAGTAGATAAAAAAATGAATCATACTAAATTTTCATATTGTTAATAGTACATTACGCGTCTAGAGCGGAAAGAAGCATTTTGCACGCGAGTGTGGAGTTTGCTTCCGAGCGACAGCGAGGGTAGTAAAACCACACGATCGAAGCAAAATGCGGTTTTCTCACGAGTTGCGTACTCAACTATATCTACGATTGTTGCATTCTAATAATAAATGCGGAAAAAAAGTTAATTTAATTAAACAAACAGCAAATTAGTATTGTTAAATGTAAACAAACACGTTAATCGTGCGTTAAGGTTAAGAATTCTTCTTTCTTTCCGCACACTAGGGCGGAAAAAAAGAAGAATTATGCACGCGCATGCGCAATGAATACAATTACGCATCTAAACAGAGATAAAATGTTTTTATTTCGTATTAATCGTAGATAAAATCAATTATTTATTTTTCTTAAATTTCTTTGATTATTTCTTAATTTCCTTTTCCAGTCTAATTTCCTTCATAATTTTATCTTAAATATTAGAGGTTATAAAATGAAGGGAACGCCCGCGCCCCCCTAATGAAAGGTCAGATAACCCTCCTACTTTTCTTCAATATCTCTTTCCCCCTTTTTTTATCCCATAATTTCCTTTCTTATAAACTTGAATAAATGAAAAGCGAAAATAACTATCCAAGAAAGGTGGAATTTAACAAAAACCGATTAATAATTTATACAATTGAGTAGTGTCTCGACGAAGCACCTCGAAATGATTTGTTATTGCTAAACTAAGGCAACCACATTTATTCCATTAAAAATATATATATTTTTTTCATTTGTTGGTCTTCAAATAGATGTAATAACTTATCTAAATAGGCATCTAAATTAATTTACTTAATTTTATTGCCAAATGCTTAACCGCTCTTATTATAAAACAGTATCTCATCTTTGTATTTTAGATTCAAATGAATATCTACATAATAATCATCATATGGGTTACAGTTTTTAAAATGAAATACATTTATTTTAAATTAAACATTTAATTGCATTATTTAAAATAATAAATAAAAGCTTCGTGTTGGATAAAACTGCTTTATTTGAAAAAATTAAAAATCATTTTTTGTAACTATTCTTTTATTGCTAAAAATAATTTGGGTATATTACGCACTTAGTGTTGTTAATTGTATCATTAGGAAGTCTAAAATTGTTCTGAGGAAGTAACGACGTTTATTAAAACGTAGTAGGTACATAGTTACTATGTATATTGATCAGGGCCGTACCTAGGTACATCTGCGTACATGGCGAACCGGTAAAAGTGCGCCCTCCCAGGGGAGGGGGGAGTATAGACACCCACAGAAAGAGGGGGGTCCGGGGGGCCTCCCCCGGGAAAATTTTGAAATTCAACGTCAGTAAAACACATTTATAAGCAATGCTGGGTTGGATTCCCCTATACAGGGCATCATGAATAGAAATGCAAAAACTAACAAATATAATGCACACATAATTAAAGTGTTTCCTATATATTGATATAAATTGCATTATTTATGTATTCTTTTTCATTTCATACTCTTTTGAAAAACCAGATACGCTACATCGAAGCCCAGGTAATCTACTACAGATACATACGCCTAAGATTCCCAAAATCGGCCTGTATACAGCTGTGTCTCAAAATAGAGATCTGAAGATGGAAATTGTAATAAGAGAAAACTTATGAAATGAAGAAGAATCCATAAATGGTGCATTTTTTATCAAAATATAGAAAAAACTTTAATTATATGTGCCAGTTTTTTCCATTTCTATACATGATGCCCCGTATAGGGTAGTCTAACCCAATGCTGGCCTAAAAGTTTGAGTAATTTTTCAGTAGTTTTTGCTACTAGAAAGTTCTATTTAACACGTAAAAAAATATCTCTCAAGTACTATTTATAAAAAAGTAAAAAATCATAATATTAGTACCCTTTAGTTAGTAGGCTACCCTTTGTCCTTTGTATATTTTGCTTCCGAGTTTACCGAAGGTAACGGAAGCTATGTGATCGTTCTGAAGAACGAAATTTTTATGTCTCCGAAGAAAAATCCGTTTTAGACATCAGCGAAAATTTTTGGCTCCGTGTGTCTGTCGGGCTGACACTCAATTTTTGCGATCCGCCATATCATAAAAACTACGCCTTTGATTTAAATGAGATTTGGATAGTTAGTTATAACTAGTCCATTGTTGTTTCCGAATTGGTTTCAACCTCCTGCGCTCATCCACGTACTGACGTATACACAAGCTTGTTTCTCTTCCACGTACTGACGTATACACAAGCATACATTAATGTACGAGGTCTGATCAAAAAGAATCGAGACTGATAGTTCATAAAATAAAATTTATTTAGAAGAGAAATAAAAGTTTAACCTCCCTCAATGTAGGACCCTTCTGAGTCAACACAGTGCTTCCAGTGGTCCTGCCACTCGGAGATACATCCCTGGAAAGCTTCTTTCGGTATTAGCTTTAGTTGGTCCGTCGCATTTTGTTTTATGGTTTCTACATCTTGAAATCGTTGCCCTTCGATGTGCTTTTTTTGCTTGTGAAAGAGAAAAAAGTCACACGGAGCGAGGTCTAGTGGGTAAGAAGGTTGTGGCACATTAGGAATTGAGTTCTTGGCCAAAAATTGCTGAACAACATGTGATGAATGGGCAGAAGCGTTGTCATGGTGCAGCTTCCAACTCCCTGGGTCACGAAATTTGGGTCTTTCACGTCGGATGGCATCGCCTAAACGGCGAAGGACATTGATGTATTACTCTTTAGTTATGTTTTGTCGCCTGGGAGCGTAATCATGATGGACAATTCCATCACAGTCGAAAAAAAAACTGTTAGTATCACTTTTCAAAGAACTCCTCCACGCTCATCACTCTTAACAGTCCTACCTTCTTTTAACCGTTTTAACCAATCAAATACTCTGGCACGTGATATGGTATCATCACCACAGGCTAATAAAGAAAGTATTTCAAAAGTCTCTGTTGGGGTGCGCCCAAGCTTCTGCCAAAACTTGACACAAACGCACTGTTCAAGATTTTCACAAATACCAAAATACGACAAGAGGCAAAATTCACTTTTACTTGATCACTCACAGAAACCAACTGAGACTATTTGAAGCAGTGAGATTTGACGAGCGGCCTAGTAGTACTAGGTTAGTGTCCACAAAGTCTTATCTTCCCCCTCCAGTCCGTTGTCTAGTAATAAAATCAGTCTTGATACTTTTTGATCAGACCTCGTATACCTATCTCTTCAAAACTAATTATCCGATTTGAATGATATTTGGGTGGTAAGTCGAAATGTGGCCCGCAGGATCGGGCCCCTAGTTATGCCACTAATTACAATATCCATCTAGCCTTTTTTGGTTGTAAAAAACCAGGGCCGCCCCCTGGAGGCCCGGGCCCCCGGGCAATTGCTTCCCTTGCACCGCCCTGTTGGCGGCCATAGCGCTAAGCGCCTACCGAACGCACCCACTTAACCAGAATAATGATTTACACAATGACATAACGTGATTAATTTTCATCATAAAAATACGAACTGATAGCGCACGTAACCGAAATTATACCTAAGTATCAAGTTTTTATTTTGCTCAATTCACCAATCTTACCAATCAAAAAATGTTTTCCCTCTTCTCCATTTTGCGCCCTTCTCAAACCTGCGCCCTTGGCAAGGGCCACCTTCGCCACAGCCTCGGTACGGCCCTGATATTGATAATCATATCAATATACATAGTAACTATGTACCTACTTAAAAAACTAATATGGTACAAAGACTTTCACGACTGGAATCATTGTGTCAGTTGTATCTTTAGGAAGTCTATAATTGTTCTGAGGAAGTAACGACGTTTTAATTATCAATATACATAGTAACTATTAACTATGTACCTAATTAAAAAAACTAATATGGTACAAAGACTTCCACGACTGGAATCATTGTGTCAGTTGTATCTTTAGGAAGTCTATAATTGTTCTGAGGAAGTAACGACGTTTTAATTATCAATATACATAGTAACTATTAACTATGTACCTAATTAAAAAAACTAATATGGTACAAAGACTTCCACGACTGGAATCATTGTGTCAGTTGTATCTTTAGGAAGTCTATAATTGTTCTGAGGAAGTAACGACGTTTTAATTATCAATATACATAGTAACTATTAACTATGTACCTAATTAAAAAAACTAATATGGTACAAAGACTTCCACGACTGGAATCATTGTGTCAGTTGTATCTTTAGGAAGTCTATAATTGTTCTGAGGAAGTAACTACCTTTTAATTATCAATATACATAGTAACTATGTACCTACTTAAAAAACTAATGGTACAAAGACTTCTATGACTGGAATCATTGTGTCAGTTTTGGTCACAAAGTTGCGCTTTTATTTTTAGACAAATCGATAGCGTGTTGTCCATCATAGTAGTAACTAAAGATAACAACGAATCTAAACTGGAATCCTGGGTGTACAGTTATGTCGTTGGTGTTAGGATATGGTTTAAGACAAAGTTAGCTGTCTAACTTAGCTACGCCGAATCCTAACTACAATAAAAATCCGAGTGCCAACACACCTTACCAAAATTACTTCAAGAGTTCATATTTAAAATGAAGTTCGTCAATAAATAACTGCAATCGTTAGTAATTATTAAAGATAGAAGTTATATCACTCTGCGGTTTGAATGGTAAATACACTAATAACTTCATATGACACATTTCCATTATAAATATGTTTCAGTTAGTTGAAGTTTTGTCACTTGCAAAATTAATGAAAACCCTAATTCGGAATGATAATGATAAAACAAGAAAGTTTATATTTAATAACTTAATGAAAGTCATGTCGTATAGAGTATAGAGAAACACCCCCTTTGAGACCGAACTGTCCCAAGAGACTAACTCTGGAGAATTTGTAAGCGAGTCGCTATGATGGGATTTAGAAGAGCAAAATGTAATAACTTCGCAATAGTTTTAATTATACGTATTTCTCTCCTCTAGTTTAATTTTGATGCTGACACCAATAATTAAAATAGAGGCACTCCGCAAGGACTATATGCCATAAAGCTTTAAAAACTTCCTGAATCACTTGGAATATAATATAAATATATATAAAAAAATGTATATGTGTGAGGCTCTCACGCATTAGAAGTGAAACTAAGTTCTAGAATGCATTGCTCTCTTTCATTTTTTGATGAATTTATTATTTCAGGATTAAGAAATGGTTATGGGAAATTTAATTAAAAAAAAAAAAAAAATATTGCTATGCTAAGGCAACCACAAATATTCCAATAAAAATAAATGTTTTGTTTTGATTTGTTGGTCTTTAAATAGATATAATACAATTAATCTGTAAAAAGTTACACTTGGACGAGTCTCGAATCGCAAACTTCGTTACACAATTTCGCTACATCGAACAAATTCACTCTACCGCCGCTAAAGAAGTTTCACTTAAAAAAATACTCCCTAACCTGTAAAAAAATACCTCAAATTGGATTCACCCCCAAAAATCCACACCACTACAGGTAAGAACTAATTTTTCTTCCAAGTTTCAACTCTCTAGCTCTAGGTTAAATACCTTGGACGTTACGATGATAACACACACATACAGACGTCATGCTGAAAACCACAACGGATAATGCCGTTGAAACCCCGAAAAATACTCTTCGTATACACCTTTGGAGAAGGTGAGGAAAAGTAAAAAAATACTCTTTAACCTCTAAAAAAATACCCCAAATTGGATTCCCCCAAACAATCCTGATGACGCAGCTTCTATTGGCACCTTTGTGTTCTGCAAAGAAACAAAACACCGTCAGGAAGATTTAACGAGAATGTGTTCAAGTCGTAAACGCTCGTGTTAAAATAAAGAAGCTGTAACTATAAACATCTCGAGGGCAAGTCAATAAACAAGGGTCATCAGTCAAAACTAATTTAAAGGTGTAATTTGAAAGAGATGAGGTCGGGTCCGGTCAGGTGCGAATAGGTTTACGAGAGGTGATGGATAAGGTGAAACAGAGTTGGGAAGGTGGGCGAAGGCACGTGCCAGACGGTCTTCTATCTACCGAATATCGGGTAGCGGATCCGTGGGACCGAAGCGTGCTAGGGTGAGGGGTCGCTTGGCAAGCCGGTGGAAGGGGCTCTTGGCGCTAAATCCTTACTACTACAGTCCAGTCAGACCGTGCGTGCCATTGATACCGCCTTAACCTAGGACTCGCGTCTTGTTCTCTACTTGCCGCTTGTTTCGCGTCTTGTTCTCTACTTGCCGCTTGTTTCGCGTCTTGGTCGACTTCGCCTTCTTCTATACTACCATGAGATCAGAGGTAAAATCAATTGTTAATATCGTTCAAAGTGCTATAGATATTAAGAGAAGAGTTATAAAGAAGAAATTCTCAAGCAACACCCTCATCAATTATTTATATTTATATTAGAAATTATTCTAAAATTTCATCTTTATTAACATTATTCTTGAATAAAGACAATTAATATTAAATTAAGCCACTCAAAACAGTAGATCCTTGTACAGATCCAGTAAACATAGATAATTGTTAAGAGCATTTTACATGATATCTCTCTTTTACGAAGTTATCCCTGTTTGTTAAAATTTAAATAAGGGAACAGGGTTGCATAAAGTTAAAGTTCTCAAGATTAAGCCTAGTTGATTTAAAACACGATTAGAAAAAAAAAAAAAAAATAAATTCCAATTTCTAATTAGTATCGTCATGGATCATGCCAAAATGTCCTGCCAACTACTGGAAGAAGGGCTCCGGACTTCTTAATTGGGATCGCTTATATTTATATTACACATTATTATAAAATTTCTTTATAAACACTCTTCTTGAATAAAGATAATTAATATTAAATTAAGCCACTCAAAACAGTGAACATAGACCCAAAATATAACAATTTAATTGAATAAGTGTCAGGAGCATTTTACATCATTCTTTCTCTTTTACGAAGTTATCCCTGTTTGTTAAAATTTAAATAAGGGAAGAGGGTTCCATAAAGTTAAAGTTCTCAAGATTAAGCCTAGTTGATTTAAAACACGATTAGAAAAAAAAGAAATAAATTCCAATTTCTAATTAGTATCGTCATGGATCATGCCAAAATGTCCAGCCAACTACTGGAAGAAGGGCTCCGGACTTCTTCCAGTAGTTGGCTGGACATTTTGGCATGATCCATGACGATACTAATTAGAAATTAAGAATTTATTTCTTTTTTTTCTAATCGTGTTTTTACACTCGTAATGTGTAATATAGCTCCATTAGAACTAGGATTCAATGAAAGCCGTAGAATAATGTATCGAAGAGAAAAATAAAGAAATAAAAAAACAAAGCTCGAGCTTTTGTTCCGCATAAGAAAATATACCTTTTCTAAAATTAATATAACAAGGTAGAGAAGGTTGGAGGTAATGAACGTACTGTACAATTATTAAGACAATCCATTGTTAGTATTCTGGATAATCTTTCCATCTTTGGAAAGATTGGGACCGTACAAAAAATATAAATATATCCGTGACTACATTTCCTTAACAAGTGCAGAAAGTTTTTCCACTTTGGTTACGTACTATTTCAGTCAGTAGTTCCCAGCTCCCTTCGTGGCAGTACTTTCGTTGAATGACAACAATTCCAGCTCTGTACAACAAACCCCTAATTTCAGCGAAATTTTAAAGTTCTACGTCCCTGTTGCTTTATTTGTCAATCTATTAAGATGACAGATGACCTCCATCGACGCACTAATTCTTAACAGATTTTAATGTAGAGAGCTAGATGTAGAGTTAGTCTAATTCGATTTTTTACAAACTTTCTTGTGGTATGTGGTATGTTAAGAAACGTAGTATTGGATAATTTCAAGGATAAACGTCCAACAATTTTTTTTTTAATGTTTTTTTGCGGATATATTGAAAACGAAGCTGTTCCAGGTCCATGTTTATAAGAACTTTTTTTGTTCTGAGTCAAATTTTCTATGAGAACCCGAAGTGTTACGGTTTCGTTAGGGCTTTAACCTTTACAGCATTTGTACAAGAATTGGTTGAGAGCCTGTCCGAATAATTTCACGCCTGGTAACATTCAATCCACCATAATTCAAAACCAGTCAGTTGATCTTAAACTTTAATTATACCATTCGAAAGCTTACGAAAAGCAGAAGTTTTTCCTGAATTCGCCACACTTCAAACATCCCTCAATTTAGAGTAGAAAAGTCTGGAATTTCATGGTCTAATTTTAAAAAATCCAAATCTTTAAATGTAACAGGGCTTTATGCTTAACAGCTGATAATTTAAAGATCAATAAGTGATTATAAAAGTTTTTCTATGCTCTTTAAAATTTTCCTCTTATCCAAATTTCTCTATCTATATTTTTTTTTTTCGTCTNTTTTTTTTTTTTTTTTTTTTTTTTTTTTTTTTTTTTTTTTTTTTTTTTTTTTTTTTTTTTTTTTTTTTTTGTGTCTGACATTTTTATAGAGGGTCACCCTGTTATAATAAAAATTAATACGGTTCTAAAATTACTTCAACAGTAGGTACTCCTTTTTTTGTAATAATGTGTTCTATCAATTACTCTACTTTAAAACATAATCAACAAAAATCAATCAACCTAATTTGTTTATTGTCAAACTACGATGTAATAAATGATTTTAGCAGATCTGCTTCCACCACTTTAAACTGATCTAAAGCATCTAAAATTGCTTAAAACATCCTTTAAATAAAATTATAAAAGAAACATAACTGTCTATGATTGTTTGCTATAAAATTTTCTTGACCAATTAATAAGAAAAGTGGGTCTGAATAATGACATTTCAGATTTCAGGTAGCTTTGAATATCTTGAGTTGTCACCCTTAATTTTTTTTATAATGTTATAATTATGAAATACCAACTCAATTCAATACTCCGGTACTTATAGGTGTATTGTTTTGTTGGGAGTAAATCACTTAAGTTTAAAATGGAAAAAAAAATATGTTGATCCCTCTAGGCACTAACATGTTAAGAATGTTAGGATATGACCTTGAAACTTGCTTTCAGATATGGTCCTAATCCTGAATTCCTACCTCTTAAACGATTAAAAAAAGTTAATTGAAGATTTCAGTTAGCTTTGAATCATTTGATTTGTCACCCTTACTTTTTTTATATGTTATGAAATACCTACTCTATTCAGTACTCCGGTACTTATAGGTGTATTGTTTTATAGGGAGTAAATCACTTGTTTAAAATTAAAAAAAAATAATGTTGATTCCACTTGGCAGTAACATGACAAGAATGTTAGGATAGGACCTTGAAACCTGCTTTCAGATATGGTCCAAATCCTGAATTCCTACCTCTCAAACGATTAAAAAAAAGTTAGCTTTGAATCATTTGATTTGTCACCCTTACTTTTTTTTAATGTAATGAAGTGCCTACTCTATTCAGTACTCCGGTTCTTATAGGTTAGTATTGTTGTGTTGAGAGTAAATCACTTAAGTTAAAAAAAAAAGAATGTTAGGATATGACCTTGAAACCTGCTTTCAGATATGGTCCTGATCCCGAATTCCTACGTCAAACGATTAAACAAAAAAAAAAAACAAATAATAACTAAATATTAGTAACTTATTTTTTGAAACATTTCATTACATATGACTAAAGGTACCTCTTTAGATTTTTACTCTCCTACGTTGTTTTAGAATAAAGATGACTTTGACTAAATAATTATTAAGAAAAAGAGATGTTTAGTCTAATGCTAATGTATTTTAGGACAAAGGAATGTGACACTTCTGACACTTCCATTTTTATAAGGGGAGTAACAGTCTAAAGAAGAACATTCAGTACACCTTCTTTAGATTGTTACTCCCCTCTGTTTTTTTTAAGAGTAGTTCTAAAGAAGTGACTGACTAAATACGAAAGACACAACTTAAAGTTAAATTTACATACTTTAAAATGAGTTGTTTTTAGGTAATAATTATTCGTGTGATCATTTTATTTAACTATTTTGCTAGTTAGATTTCACGGTTTTTTGCAGTAAGATTCTTGAATCTTTAGTAAGATTTCTAAACTTATTAATGACCATTAAAGCTCTTTTAAGCATTTTAATTATATACAATCATTATAAGAATTTAATTAGACAGAAATTTTCCATTAAGACAAGTTCAGCAGTTATTAAGTCTAATTGACACTTCATCAAATCGATAATTAGGATTCAATATAACATACAATTAATTGGCTCATTAATGAAATTAGACAAACGCTGTGATTTTAATTAGTCTCATGAGTCATTACTATTTATATAAGGATGATGAAAATTAGTGAAAACAATTATTGCCATTAAAAAAAGGAAAAAGTTTTATTTTATTTAAAATTAGTGAATAATTGACTGAGGTGTTGTCAACCTTTTGTTTAACCAAACTTCGTTGATACCGAGGATTCGTCACCCTTTTGTTAAGGCCATTTTCAATCACTTTAATTGACCACTTCGACAATATGTTCAATAAAATGGTCGAAACAGGTTTGTGTATTAGCTTTTTTTTATTTATTTCTTTTTTTATAATTTTCTGTTTAGTTTTGCCCTTTAAGTTTCGTTTAAGGTTCTAATAATTTTTGGATTAGTGCTAAAATATTGTACGCTAAATTCAGACTTTTAGGACACCTATTTTTTACCCTTTTAAAATAGAAAATTGAGCTCGCCTTTCTTCAAAATATACAATATGTTTACATATATTATCTCTTATCAAAAAAATGAGTCACAATATACTATCCATAATTATATGCCAACGTAAATCAGTACCACAATAGGTATTTTTTATTTTTTTTTTAAATGAAGTATAAATAAGGTATTCTAAAGAAAAAGAAAAATTGTATTTGATTTATTGATTGGCTCGATATTATTTATTAAAATTGCAAGTAAATACAAATATTAATTTATAAACTATTTAGTGCTATTAATAACAACTTAATTTATAAATAAATTAATTTATTTCCCCGGATTGATTATAACTATAATCATTTCAACAATGCTGATCGGTATTCTCCAGGAGTAGCCGCGTTAGATACTTCCAGAAGAGGAATTGAAACTTAAAAAAATTATTTTTACTTGCTTTTGCGGTATTTCACCGGAGAACTAAAATTGTAATGATTACTGATTATAATTGCAGAAACATACGTACATACAAGATTTAGTTTTAACAACAGTACCGTAATCATAGTCAATTTGGATTTTCTTAAATATTTATATTTATTTACCTTTATAAGATATTGTGTGTTTTATACAATCTAAAAATTATGTAAGGTAAGGTATGAATAAGAGTATCTTAAAACGGAAGTTAAAACAAAACAACCACATTTGTGCCACAATTAATTGTGAGGGTAGAATTTCAGTGTACGTTATCCCAATAGAAAACGGTCAAGAAAATGAAAAGGTGAACAAAAAAGAAAGGGAGGTATAATTCAGGGAGGTTGTGTTCATGATTCTCTTTCTCAATACCCTGAAGTACAAATAGAAGGGTGGGGTCGCTCCACTTGTCCCCTAGATCTGTCTATACCTTGAATTCTTTAGCACTTAGGACACTCAAATACACTTTTCAAGTGAATGTACAATGCATTTTTCGTGCCTTTTTTTTCAAGGTACTTAATCATTTTCAAAGGTATCTATCCTTTCGATATATTGAACACGAATTGTAACGGATTAATTACATAAAATGTTAATTTATTAATATTCTTAATTAATTTAAAACATCCGAAAATATTGGATTGAAGAAAACTGTAGATTTTATATTTTATGTGACTTATAAATGTATTTTAAAAATTTCAAAAATTAAAAAAATATATGTTTAAATATATAATATATGTAGTTGTAAATATTCAAATTACTTTATTAATAATAATCATTTATATAATAGAGTTATGCCAACGTAAATCAGTACCACAATAGGTATTTTTTATTTTTTTTTTAAATGAAGTATAAATAAACACGATTAGAAAAAAAAGAAATAAATTCCAATTTCTAATTAGTATCGTCATGGATCATGCCAAAATGTCCAGCCAACTACTGGAAGAAGGGCTCCGGACTTCTTCCAGTAGTTGGCTGGACATTTTGGCATGATCCATGACGATACTAATTAGAAATTAAGAATTTATTTCTTTTTTTTCTAATCGTGTTTTTACACTCGTAATGTGTAATATAGCTCCATTAGAACTAGGATTCAATGAAAGCCGTAGAATAATGTATCGAAGAGAAAAATAAAGAAATAAAAAAACAAAGCTCGAGCTTTTGTTCCGCATAAGAAAATATACCT
Organism: Gerris buenoi; assembly: GCA_001010745.2. NCBI lineage: Eukaryota > Metazoa > Arthropoda > Insecta > Hemiptera > Gerridae > Gerris > Gerris buenoi. The sequence goes on from KZ651737.1 coordinate 229,753, forward strand.
TTTCTAAAATTAATATAACAAGGTAGAGAAGGTTGGAGGTAATGAACGTACTGTACAATTATTAAGACAATCCATTGTTAGTATTCTGGATAATCTTTCCATCTTTGGAAAGATTGGGACCGTACAAAAAATATAAATATATCCGTGACTACATTTCCTTAACAAGTGCAGAAAGTTTTTCCACTTTGGTTACGTACTATTTCAGTCAGTAGTTCCCAGCTCCCTTCGTGGCAGTACTTTCGTTGAATGACAACAATTCCAGCTCTGTACAACAAACCCCTAATTTCAGCGAAATTTTAAAGTTCTACGTCCCTGTTGCTTTATTTGTCAATCTATTAAGATGACAGATGACCTCCATCGACGCACTAATTCTTAACAGATTTTAATGTAGAGAGCTAGATGTAGAGTTAGTCTAATTCGATTTTTTACAAACTTTCTTGTGGTATGTGGTATGTTAAGAAACGTAGTATTGGATAATTTCAAGGATAAACGTCCAACAATTTTTTTTTTAATGTTTTTTTGCGGATATATTGAAAACGAAGCTGTTCCAGGTCCATGTTTATAAGAACTTTTTTTGTTCTGAGTCAAATTTTCTATGAGAACCCGAAGTGTTACGGTTTCGTTAGGGCTTTAACCTTTACAGCATTTGTACAAGAATTGGTTGAGAGCCTGTCCGAATAATTTCACGCCTGGTAACATTCAATCCACCATAATTCAAAACCAGTCAGTTGATCTTAAACTTTAATTATACCATTCGAAAGCTTACGAAAAGCAGAAGTTTTTCCTGAATTCGCCACACTTCAAACATCCCTCAATTTAGAGTAGAAAAGTCTGGAATTTCATGGTCTAATTTTAAAAAATCCAAATCTTTAAATGTAACAGGGCTTTATGCTTAACAGCTGATAATTTAAAGATCAATAAGTGATTATAAAAGTTTTTCTATGCTCTTTAAAATTTTCCTCTTATCCAAATTTCTCTATCTATTTTTTTTTTTTTCGTCTATATGCTTACTCGACATTTTTTTTTTTTTTTTTTTTTTTTTTTTTTTTTTTTTTTTTNAAAAAAAAAATTCTTTACCTGCCTATCAACACAGTAAAAATCACCACCCCTAATTTTTAAAATTGGGTTTTTTAAAAAAATTATATAAAATACATCCTTAGCAGCAAAATTGAAACCAACCATGTATTCTAATAGAATAATACCTAAATAATAATCTAATAATAACAAATAATGTTTAAGAGGTCTAAAAGGGCCATAGTACAGAAAAAAACCACTCGTCCTTCTGGAAGGACGTCAGTCTTATCTGGGTTAATTTGACTTTGTTTTTCTAAATATAGAATTAAGCCTGTTGGCTTGTAGTCATAAATTTTTGCAGCTGTTTGAATCATTATAATATCTCTTTAATTTCTCTGTTATTTTCTACTCATAATAATGTCATCCTGTTAAACATAAATTTAATGTAGGTTATAGGTTTTATTAGACCTATTTCCTGTTTTATCGAACCATCATAATTTTTTTACATTTCATTACAGCAGTATCATTCTTGTAACTATTAATGAAATGTATTTTGATTGTGACCTTGATTTATGTTTTAATTTGCTTGAATTAAAAGTCTAAACGCTCATTATCCAAGTCAACTAGCCATTGAGTAAATGTTCATTCTATATTCTACTGTTATATTAATTGATTGAAAGGTTTGTCACTATAATTATTAATTGGCACTTCTTTAGATTGTTACTCCCCTTTAAAAAACCAGAGTAGAGTATCAATTTAAAGAAGGTGTACGGAATGTTCTTCTTTAGACTGTTACTCCCCTTATACTTATAAAAACCAGAAGGAAGTAACAATCTAAAGAAGGTGTACGGAATGTTCTTCTTTAGACTGTTACTCCCCTTATAATAACAACGAGTGTTTTCTTACTTTGCCCCAAAGTACATTGTACTAAACATTTGTTTGTCTTTATAGTTATTCAAAAATAACAAAGTTTAAATACATACATGTAGTTGTAAATATTCAAATTACGTTATTAATAATCATTTACACAATCAAGTAGTATCCGGACGACGACGACGACAACGCACCTCGAAATAATTTGTCATTGCTAAGCTAAGGCAACCACATTTATTCCAATGAAAAATAAAGGTGTGTTTTAATTTGTAGGTCTTTAAATAGATAAAACAACGTATCTAAATTAATTTACTAAAACTAATTTGTATTAAAGTCATTTATATACTAAAAAATAACATAGGGGAGTAACAATCTAAATAAGTACCTATTAACTCTTTTTTCTAAATAAGAATAAAACGCTAAGGATTTGCTTATTTCTTTTTTGAAAAATAAGATTTAATTTATGTTAAATATATCTTTAAATTCCTTGACGATACTTGCTTTCAGTGACGCTCTGAATGTCATAAGTAAAGCCGTTATTATTCGAACCTTGCACTGGAAATTACAAAATATCCAGTCAGACTGGTGTGGTGTTAAAGGCTTGAGGCGAGGAGATGTCCCTACTGACCCAGTGCAAGGACCTAGCAAGGCAAGCATCCGTCTAATTTCCACACCATCTCGTTTAAATCATTATCCTACCGTCATAAGTCATTTAAAGATTACCTTCCCTTTAAAATCCTCTTCATCAAATTGATTCGGAATGTATATAACCCTTTAAAATATCAATTTAAATACAGTTGCTCTTTATCTTGAACTAAATCTGCTCTCAAAGGCAAGGCCAAACCGTAATAAAATTTCGACATAACCGGTAATCTTAATATTTACAACAAAATTACTTGTTTAGAACCCAAAATAAATAAACCATAGCTTTTGCTGCATTTATCCTCAAATTGATATACAATCTTATAATATTATTCTTCATTTTTATCTGCAGTTTCGGTTTAATTTTTTATTGGCAACCCTGGTTAACCCATACCACAAAAAGTTCGTAAGAGTCAAAACGCCGCATTGTTCCTACTTATTATCTTAGTTGCTTCAAAAGATCGCTCATATTTTATACAAATTGATTTTAAATTCAATTCCAATTAACAAAGTTTGATGTCTTATTCATTTATTTGGAATTTTTATATAATCGAGTAGTGTCCTGACGACGGCGACGATGATGCGCCTCGAAATGATTTGTTATTGCTAAGCTGAGGCAACCACATTTATTCCAATAAAAATAAATTATGTTTGTGTTGATTTGTCGGTCTTTAAATAGATACAATAACTTATTATAGATATAATAACTATTTCATCTTAACATTTAACTGGGAGACAATAAAAAGACATGAAAAATGTGACGCTCTTAAATATAGTACTTGGAAGTTAGGATGTAACAGGAGGTACGTCGGTTTTTTTACTTTTTAGTACTACATTTTGTCAATACGAGCGCTGAAGTAATTATTTTATACAAAATGATACTAAGCGGAATTTCTTTTGTTCCGAAAAACTACTGCCTTTCGCAACATGGCAACTATCTTCAGTTCTGATAAAATGCCCATATACATATAAAGGATTGCAATTTTTTTTTTTTAAGTGATAATGTTTTTTGTATTTAGTGATTATATTTCTTAGTCTTCTGTTGTTATAATAGTTGAAACTTCTTTAAATTGTTACTCCCTATGTTTTTTTAGAATATAAATCACTTTGACTAAATAACTATTAAGACAATGGTATGTTATAATGGTAGTCCAATGTATACGTTGGGAGAAAGAAATATCACACTTCTTTTTTTATAAGGGGAGTAACAGTATACCTTCTTTACATTGTTACTCTCCTGTTTTCTTTTTAAGGGGAGTAACAATCTAAAAAAGTGCCTAATAGTAGTGTATATCTTAAGAATAAGATTATTTTTTTCCTTGAATCTTGGCACCTTGACCTTACCTTATATTTGAAAATATTGCAAGAAATGAAGTCTATGTAAGAAAGTGTATATAATTTTAATTATGTATTTATTCTTCTTATCTTTGGCCTATATAGGCCAAAATTAAGAAGAATAAATACTTAATTAAAATTATATCTAAAGGGTTCAAACTACAATTTTCAGAAGAAAGTGTATATAGTTTGAATGAACGAAGCCTACATAATGTTCAGGTTCCATAAACGGAAGCTTTGATTTATTATATCTTTAACTGTAAAGAAACATCTTTAACTGTTAAAATCCAACTTTAACCTTTATGATATGAAATGACTAGAATAAAGATGTATAAGCACCAATAGAGCTTTTAATACTAACAAAAACCGACACTTTGATATTCATTACTATGTACTTTGGGACAAAGGAATATCTAACTTCTCTTTTGATAAAGGGAGTTAACAGTCTAAAGAAGAACATTCCGTACACCTTCTTTAGATTGTTACTCTCCTATGTTTTTTTTTTTTTTTTTTTTTTATAAGAAGAGTAACAATCAAAAGAGTGCCATAACTATTATACTTGAAATATACAAACAATAAACCAATGGATCAAAAAGAACAATTTGTTTTGCAAACAATGTTTATTTATAACTTTAGAGTTGATGACATTTGAATTGCAATACCTATAAATGTAATTAAAAACAAATCTACTCCACCTGCTAATAAAAATAGGTACTTTTTACCCAAGGTCATACCCAAGCAGAACATATTAAATAATGGACTTACTTGATTTTATACCTTCCTAGCCTTATTTAATGCTTTTACTTGAGAGATTAATCCGGTTCTTGTAGAGTACGGACGACGTAACAAACAGGTTACTCCGGTAGTACTTTTCTTTCGCATAAAATCCTCATAGTTCTAATAATCTTCACGGTTGATCAGTGTAACTTTTTTAAATAGATTAAAAAAAAGCGACTGTATAATATGAAAATTATCTTAAAACAAAAATGCAATCGTGTAAAGAACATAAAAAAGACTAATGGAAAATCTATAAATTGTTATTATAAAGTTCAACGAACGCTTCCTATAGTTATAAATATAACAGATGTGGATGGACTTTCTTTTCTAATGATTATAATTTGGATTTAAAACTATAATATCAGAACAGGTTTCGGTTTAAGTGCTATCATAATAAAGACAGATTCGATTAAGCTTATGTATTTCAATTTGTATAAATTTAAACCGGAAATAATTTTAAAAAATGCCGCCATTGTTTATAACATTCATTTTATTTTAATGCTAGATTGGTAGCGCTACGTATAGATAACTTTTTTTTCTAGGAGGTGAGTAAAGTATACTCACTGCTATTATCATTTATATAATCGAGTATTGTCCCGACGACGGTGACGATAATGCTCCTCGAAATGCTTTTTTTATTGCTAAGCTAAAGCAACCACATTTATTCCAATAAAAATAAAAGTTGGTTTTGATTTGTTGGTCTTCAAATAGATATAATAATCTGTATTATTTTACTTCTTTGTCTAAGTATAAATGTCTATAAAAACGTAAAAATTATAGTTATTCTTTCATTCCTATTTCATCGATTTGTATGCATAGTTATTTTTATTCTTATTAGTTTGTCATTTACTGTATTCTTACCGTATAAGCTATTCACTTAACAGTTTATTTCGTCAATTCATTCGCTCCTTTTTCCAATTTATCAGTAAATAAGTAATTCGTAAATTATTTTTATAAGATCTCCTAAGGTAGAAACGAATGATCAATTCTCCTCTACCGTAATTCCAAATCTTTTTAATTTATTTAATCATTGCAGATTGATTAATTCTCTTTTTTCCTGTGATTTACTAATGAGAAAACAGAATGGCTATAAAAATCTCGTTAATGGATTGACGAAACTTGAAGCTTATTGTTTTTAAGTGTAATTACCATCCCACACTTTTCACAAGATTGGAGTTTATCTTGTACTTGGTAATCGCTTAATTACATTCGACGAGTTAAAAAAATATTGCTTACTGTAAAAAGCACAACAAATGTCTTTGGTATCGAAACAAAGTGGTTTCAACCAAATTAATTATTTTACAAGTAACAACCAAATTAATAGGTATAAATAGCTTTGTTTTCGAAACACTTGCTATTCGGATATTCCAAGACAATTTCTTAATGAGTGTTTGATGTTCGAGTAATTGTTATCTATACATAAGCCGAATGTATACTCGATTGTACCTTCTTTTGATTAAAAACATTGCCATATTCATATTCGGCGAATATGCCGCAGTCCGGAGAACAACGAATGAATAACGCATGAGTGGAATCGTTGAAATAAGATAACTCAATTTTGTGTTAACATACCTACTTCTTGAAATCTTTACTTATTTTACTAATTCTCCTTATTGTTAGGTATATTTTTTTCCCTATTAACTTCATAGAACTTAACCAACACTTCTTTAGACTGTTGCTCCTCTTATAAAAGAACAGAAGGTAGTAACGACACAAAGAAGGTGTACGGAATGTTCTTCTTTAGACTTTTCCACCCCTTATAAATGTACGAGTACATAGGGTAGTAACAATCTAAAGAAGGTGTTCGGAATATTCTTCTTTAAACTGTTACTCTCCTTATAAAAGAACAGAAGGTAGTAACAATCTGAAGAAGGTGTACGGAATGTTCTTCTTTAGACTGTTACTCCTCTTATAAAAGAACAGAAGGTAGTAACAATCTAAGGAAGGTGTACGGAATGTTCTTCATTAGACTCTTACTCCTCTTATAAAAGAACAGAAGGTAGTAACAATCTAAAGAAGGTGTACGGAATGTTCTTCTTTAGACTGTTACTCCCTTGTATAAGAAAAAGAAAGGAGTAACAATCTAAAGAAGGTGTACGGAATGTTCTTCTTTAGACTGTTACTCCTCTTATAAAAAAACAGAAGGTAGTAACAATCTAAGGAAGGTGTACGGAATGTTCTTCTTTAGACTCTTACTCCTCTTATAAAAGAACTGAAGGTAGTAACAATCTAAAGAAGGAGTACGGAATGTTTTTCTGTAGATTATTACTCCCCTTATAAAAGAACAGAAAGTATTAACAATCTAAAGAAGGAGTACGGAATGTTCTTCCTTATAGACTGTTACTTCCCTTATAAAAGAACAGAAGGTAGTAACAATCTAAAGAAGGTGTACGGAATGTTCTTCTTCAGACTGTTACTCCCCTTATAATAGAACAGAAGGGGAAGGTAGTAACAATCTAAAGAAGGTGTAATGAATATTCTTCTTTAAACTGTTACTCTCCTTATTAAAGTACAAAAGGTAGGAACAATCTAAAGAAGGTATATGGAATGTTCTTCTTTAGACTGTTACTTTCCTTATAAAAACAGAAGTGTGATATTCCTTTGTCCTAAAGTACATTGGACTAAACATCCCTTTTTCTTAATAGTTAATTAGACAAAGGAATATATAAATAATTGTAAACATTAGTATTTAAAAAAAAAACAAAAAAAAAAACAGGGGAGTAACAATCTAAAGAAGTACCTCTTAACCTTGGTATCAACCCATGACAACACCTGTTTGAATTCTTAGTCATTCAGACAAATTTCATTTAAACTTCGATACTTAAAACCAAACTAGAATCTGCTTCAAAGGTCAAATCAGTAAAGCATATTCTACTACATTAGTTTCCGCGGTGATTTCGTTTTGTAGGGAAAGGTGTTGAACCTTGGTATACCAGTAATACCTTGAGCAAATCGCGATTACTTCTATGACTTGAAAGAAAAATTATAGGGAAAAAATTAATATGTAACTGTATTTGGCCATTTTATAGAGTAGAAATCTTAGTATGGGTAAAATCGAGGTTTTGTGGATTACAATTTGATTTTATTCTCAACTAAACTTCCATAATTATTACACCGGTTCTTTTACCAATCAGTAACAATCAGTTTATTATAAAAAAAATCGGTTCAAGACAACTCAGACAAATTTTCTTGCGTTGTTAAAATAGTATTTGAATTCCGCAATTATTAGATTTAATTTTATAATTTAAACACAAGAAAACATAAAATAAATTGGTTGTGCGTTAAGTCTCACATAAAAAGGGTTTCGGTGGTATTGTGAACATTAAATTAGTATAGGGGAAAGGGAACGTCAAATTTTAATGTTTTTTGACAAAATGTCATAAAAAATTAAACACTTTCCTCAAGTTGTTTATGACTTTGTAATCTACTCTTCAATGCCTTTCATTTGATACCCCACTCCAAATTTAAAAGAAAAAAAATGCCATGAATTTACCGCCATTTTGGATTTGAACAGCTGATAATTTTGAGTTCACTATATTTTTCCTGTGTGCGCGTCAAAACGATCTTTAAAATACTGCACAGTTTCGTGTTTCTATTTCTTTTGATTCAAAAGTTATTGGAACCGTACAAAGTGACAGACAGAGAGACACAGGAACGGAACTATAAGGGCTTCTTTTTTGGTTTTACCAACGAAATCCTAAAAGTGGTCAACAGGTGGTCTCCTATTTACTTTTTGTTTTCGATTTTCAACAAATCGACAGTCAGACATTTTTTAAAAATACATTTTTGGACTCAGGGGACCTCAAAACGTGTAAATCCATCCAAGTCTCAAAATCGAATTTTTCACTCCATCACAATACTTCCTCTTTATTTGAGAAATTAGTAAATCTACAATAGATTATGTAGAAAACAAACTGGTTTTTATTTCGCTACTGTTGTAATATATTGCTATAGTTGTGTAAGACCTTTATAAGACCCAATGCATCAACAGGATTATTATTATTATTATTATGTATTATTATTATAGTTTTAGTCCTATATTATACAGATCAAATGAAATAAATCCTTCCCTCTTATAGTCTTAAGGTTAAAAAATGAAATACATAATATTTAAAAATATGCTGGATTATTTTCTTCTTTAATGTACATAAATTGATTTGTTAAGGCCCCCATACACGGTCAGACATTTTGCGCAAACAGTTTGTCCGTGTATGGGGCTGTTTGATGTTTGCGCAAACATGATGACGTCTTTAGCCTAAATTTGCCCGACATCAGATTTGCGCAAAATGTTTGATCGTGTATGGGGGCCTTTAGTCCAGTAACTTATAAAGTGGAAAAATATTAATTATGTAAATACCCAATTGAGTTTGAAAGACTTCTCAAACGAATAAATACATACTTTTTCATATCTTACTTGCAGTTTATGACAAATGAGTATACATTTTATTTTACAAGTCGAGCAAAAAAAAAAAAAAAAAAAAAAAAAAAAAAATGTTTTACAGGTGACATGCAAGTGAAGCATTTGGTGTAAGACAGGTCAAACCTGATCTCAACTCAAGTACTGGTTGCTCTTGCCTTTTACAATAAAAACGCTTTAAGCTGTTCTAGTTGAACTGTAGAGGTCAGTAGTTTGCCTTCACTCGTATAACAGCTCGTCAGGCTTTCCCAAGGGAAGAATTGATCAAGGACAAAGAGAAGCGGAACCTAAGCCTCAATACTCAATATAAGGCCAAGATTGGTTCACAGCAAAAATAAACCATTAGTATTTTTATTCGATCGTAAATATAGTCCAGGACAAAGATAAGCGGAACCTAAGGCTCAATAATCAATATAAGGCCATGATTGGTTCACAGCAAAAATAAACCATAACATAAGTATTTTTATTCGATCGTAAATATAGTCTAGAACAAAGAGAGGTGGAACCTAAGCCTCAATACTCAATATAAGGCCACGATTGGTTCATAGCTGAAGTAAACCATATTTTTATTCGATCGTAAATATAGTCCAGGACAAAGAGAAGCGGAACCTAAGGCTCAATACTCAATATAAGGCCATGATTGGTTCTCAGCAAAAATAAACCATATAAGCATTTTTATTCGATCGTAAATATAGTCCAGGACAAAGAGAAGCGGAACCTAAGACTAAATACTCAATATAAGGCCAAGATTGGTTTACAGCTGAAATAAACCATAAGTATTTTTATTCGATTTTAAATATAGTCCAGGACAAAGAGAGGTGGAACCTAAGCCTCAATACTCAATATAAGGCCACGATTGGTTCATAGCTGAAGTAAACCATAAGTATTTTTATTCTATCGTAACAGTATATCTTTTAAAAAAGTTCGTTCTATTTTGCATATTAAAACCTGGATAAAGTTTCATAAGTTGTTCATAGTAAAACCAAAATTGTTTTCTCCTTAGGCAGTTGGTCAACATACCCTAAATGTTACAAAAGTGCTTATTCATGGGTTTTCTATAATGTTACTCACATTAAGGGTAAAAGAACCGTTTGTAGGAAAGAGACACACAATTTGTAAATATATTAAAAAAGATACAACCTTTCTGAAAAATGATTATTTTTTTTTTTTTTTATAATTTAGGCAAAAACGAGGTGAGACATTTTTCTGTAAAAATGTCTCAATGTAAAACCAAGATTGATCAATGTAAAAACATGTATTGTAATTAAAAATCTAAAAAAATAAATAAATTGAGGTCATTTCAACTCAATAAATCAATATCTTCCTGAAGAGGCCGCTTCAAAGTCATAGATGTGAATCCCGACGTTTCGAACCCATTACAGGGATAATTCTCAAAGGAGGTGCTCATGATAGGAGTCATTTGCAATTGATCTAGCTTAAGAGTCTCATACTGATCCCTGTAATATGCTCAAAACGTAGGGATTCATAAAACCCCTCAACGCAGTTTCCTCCGGAATATCTATAGAGTTACAAAGACATTATGTTAGTGATGATTAAACAAAGCTTCTTGATTGAAGATCACAAACTTCGAAGAACATTTTAAGCCTTACGCAACTGCGAATAGCATTGAGCTATTCACCGTGAGAGTTTTATAAAAGGTAATAAAACGACTTTCGCGAGAGTTAAAAAGGTGATGGAAGGACTTTTGCGATCTCAAATGTTTTGTATGATTATTTGAATATTGTAATTATATATAAAATTAAAGATCACAAACTATAAAAAACCATTTTGAACCTTAAAAAAATATGAATGGTTTTGAAAGTTATTGGTGGGTATACCTTCTCACGATCGCTATAAAGAAGATTGTTTCTGTTTGTAGCTAAGTGTTGCAAAAATTTTCTGTTGACAGTTTTACTAAATTTAAATAATTAGATTCATGTTATGTTATTGTTTTTTTATTATGTATTGATCATTAATACTGCCAATAAAGACAACGAAATAGATTTAGTACTCTTACTGACATATCAAGATAATATTTTGTTCTACCAGTTGCAATGTATGTCGTTGCAAGGGGCTAGACAATTGTTGTCCACCCAGTATTGCCATATAAATGATAGCTGCTTATATCAAGTGGTGTCTTGTCTATCCGTTATCGTATTTCAATTGCAAGGCAGATACTGCTGATGAAGCATCTCACTAGGCCCCTGATGTCCATTGTCATGCATTATAACTAGCTCTTTGGCTGGCCAAAGTCCTTCTCGGATTGTTTCAAGGATTATTATCATTATGATTGTAAGTACTCGTATTTTTTTTATGGTTTTAAACATGGATATGGTTTAACGACAAGAATAATGTGATAGGAGGTAGATTGGTTTTCCTTTTTATTCATTCATTCTAGTACTATATTTCGCCGATACAAGTTATAAAATGATATCGGAGCTTTTAGCAGACCAAACGGCAATCAAAATTAGATTAATGTTTCATAATTTCACACCTCACACCTTAAGATCCATCTACTAAATCAATTAGATAAATGTATACAGACTCTCCATTTCATGGAGAAACATTGAAATGTAGATATGTGGATTCAATGACCAAAAACTTGTCCATGATTCAATGTTTTTTCATGAAAGGGTAAAAATTAGCATTTTTTCCATTTCATGGAAAAAACATTGAAATGTAGATATGTGGATCAATGACCAAAAACTTGTCCATGATTCAATGTTTTTTCATGAAAGGGTAAAAATTAGCATTTTTTCCATTTCATGGAAAAAACTTATCCATGATTCAATGTTTTTCCATGAAATGGAGAAAATTAGCGTTTTTTCCTTATGTAGCTTAACTCAAATTTACTTTAGACAGTTTATTTTTTATGATTTAAAAATTAAATTTCATCTAGTTATTATATATTAAATTGTTTGTTCATAATAATTGTTAATTCCGGTTTTAAAACAGCACAC
>KZ651737.1:256071-270073 GCA_001010745.2 Gerris buenoi
TTTTTTTTTTTTTTTTTTTTTTTTTTTTTTTTTTTTTTTTTTTTTTTTTTTTTTTTTCATTAATTAAAGTGATATGATAACATAATTACTATCAAATGTTTGGATCCTTAAAGGTTTGGAAGAAGAAGAGCAATTTTCGAGCCTAAAAATTGTATTTATTTATTGTAATATGACATAAACAATCCAACAATTGATAATGTTACGGAGAAATCAAGTAACTACCTCTATCCTATACATTAGGATACATTAAAATTCTGTTCTCGAATTGATTCGTCGTGATTATTAAAGTTGTACGTATAACTACTGGGTCTTATGGGGAACTAGTTCGCGACGTCAATATCCTATAATCAATAATACACAGTTATAATTACTGTTTGTTATTGATTATAGATTATAGGATATTGACGTCGCGAACTACCAGTTCTAATTGCGATGGTCAAATATGAGAAAAAAAATAGGAAAGGTATTAATCATGTGAGAGTGTCATCTGAGAAACAGCTAAAAACAGTTGATATATATAGGAGCATAGGTTTACCATGAGTGAAAACCAAGTGACTAGAGTAGTATTGATATCATCTCTAAAGGCCCCCATACACGGTCAAAATGTTTGCGCAAACATTTTGACCGTGTATGGGGCTGTTTGATGTTTACGCAAACATGATGTTTGACGTGTATGGCCTAAATTTGCCAGACATCAGGTTTGCGCAAAATGTTTGATCCTTAACAAGTGTAAAACAACATTCAAAATAACAATCTAAAAACTAAACTATAACAACAATCATACATGACAGTAGGTAATAATAGACTGGTAACAATTACTTAAGGTAAGGTGTCATTGAATTAAATTAAATAAATTACTTTAAAATACGTCCTGTTATCACTGTTAAATGATAAGGACTAAACTGCAAATTTCTGTTATATAAAATTGTCAAAAATGATTAAAATAGAAATAGGAAGGTAACTATGCTTAACAAAATAAATGACTGATTAAATTCATTTCTACAATTTCGAATTAAATTTGTTAATGGTAAGTGTAGTTTACATTATGTATTCTGGATCGTATTGTGTGGCGGGAGTTTTAAATTCAAATAGTAGACTCGGCTATAATAATTTATTTTAAATCATGTACAACTCTCATTATCTCTTGACACATTAAACTCTTTTCTATTACCTTTTTCCGCTAGCATACTTCCTCAAGCTTTTTATTTTCATTAAAATAAATTAAAATCACCTTCTTTTTACATCTTTGAATTCTTTTAGAATATATTAAAAAACAAGGAAAACTTTTTATAACCTCNTGAAACTACAAAAAAATTAAAGCTACTTTAAATGAAATTTGGTTGTCATACATGTTTAGAAAGTTGATACGTACAATTGTCATATGTCTATGTTATAACTTTAGGGACGCTAACCCTCAAAAACTCTGAAGGGGAAAAAAAATAATTTCTCGTAATAGGTTCCGATGATTTTAATTGAAGAAATTCTTAAATCTAGACCATTTAAATATGAATCTGTTTTCTCTCTCTTCTGTTTTAATTTGGTTGAATTCAGTCTGAAGCTATAAATCGTGCTAGAAATCATGAGCTATAAATCGCGCTAGAAATCATAAGCTAGAAATCTCGAGCTATTAATCGTGCAAGAAATCTCGTGCTAGAAATCGCTTTAGAAATCTCAAGCAAGAAATCGCTATTATACGTATGTAATAAAGTAATAACCAAGTTTAAGAACAAGCGTGGACGTGTGGATCAAATTATTTACCACGTCTGATAAGCCATTAATGAATCAAGGGGAATACGAGGTTGTGAGTTCGAACCCTCGCCGTGATGTTCTGATTTATATGGCTTACTAATGATCTCATCATACTCGCTTCGGCGGTACAATATACAGAGATATGATAAGTGAAGTGGCTGGAACTCTCAATTTTACAAGTTTGTAATATTAATAGGAATTAAAATCACCATGATTTTGTAACAATTAAGATTTAGCCTCTAAAGGCCCCTATACACGATCAAACATTTGGCGCAAAATGTTTGCGCAAACCGAATGTCGGACAAATTTAGGCCATACACGTCAAACATCATGTTTGCGCAAACGTCAAACAGCCCATACACGGTCAAAATGTTTGCGCAAACATTTTGACCGAGTATGGGACCTTAAGAATTCGTCTAGTTTAAATATTTATCCGATTAAATATTACAAAAACATAAAATGTTATCTATTTCCAATGTAAAATATACGCGGAAGTAAGTAATAGCAGGTTATTACGGGTTTTAGTTGCAGTATAGTGATATTATTATTTGAAAGTTGGATCTGAAAATAGCCTTAGTGGCGGTTAGGAGTGGGATTACAGATCACTTGATCACTGAACGGGATCTAATTTCGTATACAATATTATTTTGAGTTGGTTCTATTGGAAAGGGTTTTGAAGTTTGTCAGATACGTATGCAAAGAGGGATATCTGATTAAGGATTATAGACTATACAATGGCTTAGTGGCCTAAAGTAGAAAGCCTGCCGTTTCCTCATACTTCGTAATTCGTCAAACTTCAAGGCACGGTTCCGCCTGTAACCTGTACCAAACCCACATCTGGCTTAATACAATTCAGTCCATGTACCTTACTATTATTACTATACACACTTCTTTGATCATTCTTATGACTGACTGACAAGTAAGAATCGAGTTATAAGGAATCTGAATCTAGTAATGGAATCAAAGCTGAAATTGTATCCGCATTGTGGTGTATAATTTAGTTTATATTATGTGCTTAATGTACAACTGTCATTACCTCTTGACACATTAAACTCTTTTCTATTACCTTTTTCCGCTAGCATACTTCCTCAAGCTTTTTATTTTCATTAAAATAAATTAAAATCACCTTCTTTTTACATCTTTGAATTCTTTTAGAATATATTAAAAAACAAGGAAAACTTTTTATAACCTCTTAAAGATTACAGTGTTGATCTTATAAATGAATTTGAATGCGACATTGTCTTTAAATCGGTTACAGTGTATGTTAAAGATTTTAAACAATAGCTTTGAGAGACTGTTGAAGGCATGATGAAATCAGGGTACACACACCTTTCATCTACCTTATACACGGATAAGCAATAGTTTAATCCCCCTGGATACCTATAAACGATTACTACACAGTAATAAGAAAAGTAGTATAAGTCTAAAGTAAATCCTCCAACTTCATTCCAACTAACATTAAGATAGTTTAATCCTACTAAATGAACCTTTAAACGATTACTAATACGGTAATAATAAAAAAAACTAGCTCAAGCCCAAAGTGAGTCTTCTTTCGATTTATTTGGTAATCTATGATAGTTTAATCCCCCAGAAGAACTAACTAATCTAAAACTATTATAAACTACTCTGTAAACTATAGAGTAATCTATATCTAGCTCAAACCCAAAGTGAGTCTTCTTCCGATTTATTTAGTAATCTATGATGGTTTAATCCCTCAGAAGACCTTTAAAAATCAAACGATTACTAGTACAGTAATAATATTTTAAAAAAAACTAGCTCTAGCCCAAAAAGAGTATTCTTTCGATTAATTTGCTAACCTATAAAAGTTTAATCCCCCAGAAGAACTAACTAATCTAAAACTATTATAAACTACTCTGTAAACTAAAGAGTAATCCAAATCCTGCTGCCTACTACTACTTTTAGTCAATCTTAGCCAAGAAGCCCTCAATCAAAGAAGCCCTCAAAGAAAATAATTCTACTGTAATATTACTAACAAAGTAGTAAAGTAAAATAATTCCAGAATAAGTCATACTTTTATTTATTCAACGATATAATTACGTCATAGTTACGTGGGATTTACTAAAATTAGAAGACCAAGTTTAGTCTTTTACAGAAGATCTGGATTTATTTGATTTACTTGTTAATACACATTTCATTAACTATTGTATAAGTAAATTCACCAAGATGATCCATGACACATGGATCATTCCATGGGATTTAACAAAATTAGAAGACCAAATTTAGGCCAATCTCTTAAATCCAATTAATTAGTAATATAGGCTGTCTCATCCCGGAAGATATGGATTTATTTTACTTGTTAATAATTTAAACGCTTTAAACTGTCATCATTTAACAGGATTTAGCAAAATTAGAATACCAAATGTAGGCCAATCTCTTAAATACCATTAGTTAGCAATATAGGCTGTCTTTTCCCGGAAGATCTGGATTTATTTGGCTTTTTAATATATATTTAACATAAACTTAAATATTGCAGAACAATAAGTAAATTCGGCTAGTTAAAGAACGCTTTAAATTGTCACAATTCTATGGGATTTAGCAAAATTAGAAGACCAAATTTAGGCTAACCTCTTAAATCCCGTTAGTTAGCAATATAGGCTGTCTCATCCCGGAAGATCTGGATTTATTTGACTTGCTAATATACATTTAACATTAACTTAAATATTGCCGAACAATATAAGTAAATTCATCAAGATGAAGAATGCTTTAAACTGCAATCATTCAACGGGATTTGATTTAGCAAAATTGGAAGACCAAATTTAGGCTACTCTCCTAAATCCCATTAGTTTGCAATATAGGTTGTTTTTCCCCGGAAGATCTGGATTTATTTGACTTGTTAATACATTTATATAAAGAAGTTATACATTTAACATAAACTTAAATATTGCGGAACAATAAATAAATTCGCCAAGACGAAGAACGCTTTAAACTGTCATAATGCAACGGGATTTTGCAAAATTAGAAGACCAAATTTAGGCTAACCTCTTAAATCCCGTTAGTTAGCAATATAGGCTGTCTCATCCCGGAAGATCTGGATTTATTTGACTTGCTAATATACATTTAACATTAACTTAAATATTGCCGAACAATATAAGTAAATTCATCAAGATGAAGAATGCTTTAAACTGCAATCATTCAACGGGATTTGATTTAGCAAAATTGGAAGACCAAATTTAGGCTACTCTCCTAAATCCCATTAGTTTGCAATATAGGTTGTTTTTCCCCGGAAGATCTGGATTTATTTGACTTGTTAATACATTTATATAAAGAAGTTATACATTTAACATAAACTTAAATATTGCGGAACAATAAATAAATTCGCCAAGACGAAGAACGCTTTAAACTGTCATAATGCAACGGGATTTTGCAAAATTAGAAGACCAAATTTAGGCTAACCTCTTAAATCCCGTTAGTTAGCAATATAGGCTGTCTCATCCCGGAAGATCTGGATTTATTTGACTTGCTAATATACATTTAACATTAACTTAAATATTGCCGAACAATATAAGTAAATTCATCAAGATGAAGAATGCTTTAAACTGCAATCATTCAACGGGATTTGATTTAGCAAAATTGGAAGACCAAATTTAGGCTACTCTCCTAAATCCCATTAGTTTGCAATATAGGTTGTTTTTCCCCGGAAGATCTGGATTTATTTGACTTGTTAATACATTTATATAAAGAAGTTATACATTTAACATAAACTTAAATATTGCGGAACAATAAATAAATTCGCCAAGACGAAGAACGCTTTAAACTGTCATAATGCAACGGGATTTTGCAAAATTAGAAGACCAAATTTAGGCTAACCTCTTAAATCCCGTTAGTTAGCAATATAGGCTGTCTTTTCCCGGAAGATCTGGATTTATTTGACTTTTTAATATATATTTAACATAAACTATATTGTAGAACAATAAGTAAATTCGCCAAGATGAAGAACGGTTTAAACTAAATGTAAAAGTGTTTGTACAAACGAATCATATTTAAGTGTCGAATTTCATTTTAATAAAAGAACATAATGCAGCATATCCTATGAAATTTACTTGGAGAAAAACAACTCTAAGCATGAAACATAATAACATGCTGACTTACTGTCTGTACAAACTTCCATAATAATATGGTTGCCGACTTGCTCTTAAAGGATATGCAAAGTTTATTCACTTGCGACAGAATAATTATAATGAGCGCCTACTCGGTCATTGAAGATGTTAGATGACATTGGGTTTTCTGCTAAAGAGTGTCTACCCACTCATAAATAATCATATATATTATTTTTCTTTTTTTTCTAGTAAACATATTTAACATTGTAAAAGATTGAATATTACAGGTAATAAAATGATTGTTGTAAAAGCCCTCTTCATGTGGTCGCGGAACGCCTTTGCAAATTGTTACGTTGAAGGAATAAATCATTTTTAATGGGATCAATAATTATAATACAGAGTAAAAAAAAGAGCTAAAGAGGCAATAAGGCCTTGGCAAATAATTCTACTTCTTTACGGTGCTCTATGGTTTTTAGAACACATTAATTCTATACTTAATACTTCAGTGGTCTTTTTAAATGTTAATATTACGGATGGTTATTTGAATATGTCATTTAAATGAGTTCTTTATTGGTCTAATTATGATAAAAACAAATAAGGCTATTAGTTTTTTTAACACTTATATAAATATTTTTCTTTTGGAGTGTAAAGGCATTATTGTGTTATAAAAAAGAGCCATAATGCTGATTGCTCTTCTCTAAAAAGTGTATGTACTTGAGTTGCCTTAACGTTATAAAATAAAGTGTTAGTACTCCAAAAGCCAAACAAGACTAGTCATGTATATGTAGAAAATAAACTCAAATATTACAGAGGTTTAACTCAATCTATTTCGTTGTGTTCATGTCAACATTGATTACCACGATGGAAAAAATTGCAAACTGCTGTTATTTTAAGAAACTGTTGTCCTTGGATGATAAAGAGCTTGTTATACCAGGTATTTACGGAAACCTAATGTCGTAAATTAGATTTGGGAATGTTGAAAGAAGTAATTAAAAGAATGATTTGTGATTAGCAACAATTTAGGATCCTCAAAGGTTCACTTAAAACTGTGATGAAATGCCTTTTTTCTTTTTTTGTGCGTAAAAATAATTTTTTTTTTATGTACATTTTAATACAGCAATTCTTATTTATATATACGGGCATAATTTTACGTACCGTGCAAATAGAAATGTTTATTTGGTTATTTTTAAGATTCTTGCAAGACATAAGATAAATGTGGTGTACCATAGCTTCATTGCAGAACCGATGGCAAAGCTCTAACCTATAATTTACTCTCAGTGGGATGGTTCCTTAACATTTTAACTTAAGACATCAACAATTGCTTCGTACTTCGTACCAAAGATGAAAGAAGCCAGATTCCACTTTCTTTCATGATCTCATGAACCATTGCATGATCTAAGCGATTAAACTAATCTTCAGTACTTGGGACTACTAACTTGGACTACTATAGTACTTGGGACTACTACTTGGGACTTCCTCGCCGTGACGCTCTGATTTATATGGCTGACTACTGATCACATCATACTCGCTTCGGCGGTACAATGTACAAATGTATGATGTGTGAAGTGGCTGCAACTCTCTACCACGGGGCATAAAATGGGCCTAAAAGATGGCCTAATTGCCAGGTTCGAACAAGTGGTTCGTCCTACCCGTTCTAGTAGGAAGTACTAGACTACTACTACTAATGGAACTACTAAACTTTTCTTGATTAAATTTTAAATTTGAAGCCATACTTGCTTCGACATTACTAAATATCAATTTACTTGTTCCCAGGTGAAAGATACGGACATGGATGAGGAGAAACCTTGATGAAACATAGCTGAAAAAAACAAAAAAAAACATACTCTACATTGACGCCTCTGACCACCGATTCGCCAGCCTCGAATTATCTCTACCATTTACCCCACCGATACTTCACTTCAACTACCACCGACTTCACTATACTTCACTGTCTTTTCACACAAATATTTGTGATCAACATCGACTTCCGTCAACATCTTTGTCTCCTTTAGCCAGTGAGTAATATTTTGACACAAAAAAAAAATTGTTTTATTAGTAACTCACGCGTATTCCTTATATTAACAATCAAAATATTACGAACTGTTATAATACATTCTTAAATTGTATGGATGAGATACTGGAAGACACAAACGAAAAAATCTTTAAATTTTAGCTATTCCTCATCAATTAATTATGGCCAATTTCAGTGGTCGAAACTGGTTTGTAATAGCATTAGCTCTTTTGCTCTTAAGCTCTTCTGTTCACTTTTTGCTCTTTGAGATTATTCAAAACAAGTAAGTGTCACGCAAATTTCTATAACAACAACAACATTTACAAACTTCATAATTTTAGTTAACTTTCTTATAAAACCCTTTTTTAGGCCATTGGAAAGATGAAGGAATCAATTACCTTGGACACCAATGTGATAATTGGTGAGAATCATGTCTCACATNCAACTTCATTCTCTCATGTAGACTCGATGAGTGTGTTGAGTGCTACGAGAGACTTCGACTCTGCTGATGATGGCGTTTAGCCGAAACCGGTCCAGTGATCTCCAGATCAAGCAAGTATCGACGGTAGGGATATCCTCATTCGATAAAGTTATTATTATATATTTTTTTCTATTGTCACCTGGTGATTCTTTATCAAGACACACGCAAATTTAAATCAAGTTAATCGGTCTCCATTAGAGAGGTAATAGGTCGATTTCACTCCTTTAAACGATGCATTGCATGATGGCGCCCAATATATGACAATATTGCTTCAAGGATAGCCTCTACAATTCTGCGTGAGGATTATCACATGCCTTTAGGTAAAACACATGTTTAAAAAACGTGATTGGTCATTCTACAATGATTATTCTCTTTAATAGGGGGTCAGGAGTGGGGGTCGGCCGAGGCGGCCCAATACCTACTCACATTGCATCTATTAATTACAATTTTTTCACGTCGTTGTAATTATGTCGTTCTCTAATGTCTTTTAAACATGCGTCTAATTCTGTCATACACTAGAACAGCTTATATTGATAACTTTATCAACATAATTCATTCATTTTTATGTGATTCCTAAAAAAAATTATTCCCTTAATGAAATTGCTACGTGTCGTTATGAATTATAAACCGGTTATGATTGCGCCTGAATGATACCTACTGCATTATCTAGTTCTTTACAAAAAAAAAACAAACAACTAAACTAGTTGAGTAACATTTTTGAACAACGTGACACACGTTGATCGAACGGACGTTCGTTAAAAAATGCCGGTTCTCCATTGAAGATGTATTTCGAGGTCAGGCGTGTGCGCATTCTCGACTTAATCCAGTTCTATATTCTATATTGTAGTGGATTCTAATAGTAAAAATAATTCCACATCCTGAATGACCATAATTGTGGGGATTTTATCAATGACGGTATTTATCAAATTACATCGTGCTATGATTTAAACTAACACGTGTGTAAACAGTGTGTGTAAAATTTCGAATAAATCGAAATATATTTTTAAACAGTAAGAAAATAAATAAATTTATAATATTAAACCAGTTACGTTGATGACAGTAGTAAGTACCAACATTTCTTTTCCAGATAAGTTCCTTTAGTTTGCTTTAGCTTTAAAGAAATAAGCACATTAATCGTTACAGTTTCCAGAACAAAATAAAAATCTTTGCTGGAATGTTAATAATTTGTTATTTATTATCTTACAATTATTAAATTAAACTTTTACTGTTTATAGTAGTAGCATATTAGTCATTTTAGTCTTTAGTATAACTTGCTAACTTTGCTGCAGTTAAATAAATCTAAATTAAACTAATACTGTCAATTAACTAATTAATTAAACTAATACTGTCAATTAACAAATTAATTAAACTAATACTGTCAATTAACTAATTAATTAAACTAATACTGTCAATTAACAAATTAATTAAACTAATACTGTCAATTAACTTATTTCTTTTCCATTTATCTAAATCTAGCATATAGTAGTTACCATATTACAGTCTTCATATAAACTCGTGGCGTTCAAGGTTAAAGCAATTAGTTCCTAATAATTATTCTCATATACAGATGAGTAAAAATTTATATTGAATTTGTCTTGTAAATAAAATAATTTATATTGAGTCGAATGTTTCTTTTGTGATATATTTGTGTATTGAATATATTGATTATAAATTGATAAAATTGTAAAAAAACATTTGAGTCAAATTATTAACTAACAAATCAGTTTTTTTGTTTTTCATTTAAAGAACAATCCTTTTAAAGGTACGAATTTAAGGTTTAAATAAATTCTTATCTTTCGTTAAATGACATTTAATTCTTGAGAGTATAATACAATAAAATGAATCCAGGTTAAGACAAAAAGAAACAGGACCGTTGTTTGAACGTTCACGTGAAAGTTTTTACCTTTTGATGAAAAACTAAAACAAAAAAGAAGGGAACCCCTACTTTTTTTCCTATTTCTGGATTGTTCTTTTTTTAATTGGTTAGGAAGTTTGTTTCTTTTGTTGGTTAGACTGTGAGGAACTGAAATAAAATAAAAGAAAGCGATTCTCGGTGGATGGCCGTTCCCACTGGGCGAGAGTGGATGAAAACCATTAGGAGTCTGTAACGAGATCACCCGTCTTGTAATTCTCGACTGCGAGTAATGATAACGAACTTGAACTTTAAGAATAGAACAAGAACAAGCGTCGATCCTTGTGGGAAACCATATTGGGCGTGGACGACTAACATTCTCTCACACCCACCTAATCAAGACTTGTCCCTGTCACTTTTACTTGAACCGTATTTACAATCCATACACACTCATCCCACTATATAGACACGAAGAATAATTTATAAATTAATATACAATGTATGTATAATAATAAGGTAGTGTAGAGTGCATTTCATTCATTATATAGTCTATTTATATTATTGGAATAAAAATGAAACATATTGAAAATTATAGAAACATTCTTTATAATTCAACTACCGTTAGTAACTAAACGATCTAAGACTCAAGGATCTCTCCCCTTGAATCAAATGCCAAACACGAACGTTAATCTATATTCGATTTCCGATTATCATCAAGCGAAGATTTAAATTTACTGTGGATGGAGTTGCCTATACGTATAAATTCCAAAACAAATCAATTTTCGAAGAAAAGTCACTCTTTATAAAATGTCCTGCTTGTTCTTAAATGAAGATTTTTTAGTATAACTTTTTGTTCGAAATGTACCTTGCACCCAAATTTCTTTTTCGAATGAAAATTTCGAAAATCAAATTTAAAAAATCCCCCCCCCCTTATTAATAAAAATACAAATTTGAGGGATCGATTTAAAGGTCTCATTGGGTGCATTAAAAGTGCTATTGCTTAATTTGATCAAAACAGTATGAAAACTATTAAAGGAGAAATTAATTAAAGAAACAAATTAATTTTTGAAAATAATAATTTTTCTATTAAAGAAATATGTAAATAATATTTAGCTAAAAAATAAAATTTGATTGATAAAATAAAATGATTAATGAACCTCTACAGATCGGTTGCGACCACTTAAGTCGTATTATTTTCCGACATTCTAGTTCTTATCATATCAGGTCTTCACATTCAGTGCAATGTTAGGTCATATCAGGTCTTCACATTCAGTGAAATGATTGGTCATATCAGGTCTTCATATTCAGTGAAATGATTGGTCATATCAGGTCTTCATATTCAGTGAAATGTCTCTACTTTAAAATAATTAAGAATATCTAATTTACAAGTGAAAAACGAGCTACTTCAATGGTTTCATTTTGAGAAACCCAAAATACCAGTTGCATCATTGACATATTTATAAAGGGAAGGGTGTAAATATGGAACACTTACAAATTTTGTTTTTTGGGGTCGATTACTTCACACCAAAAACATAGATAAAGTAATTAATATTAATTTAAAAAATAACTTTTAAATAATTTCTAACAGCTAAATGTCAAATTTTATTATTTATTTGAGCTAAATACCAATTGAATTAGAGTTTTTGATTTTCGTCTTAAGATATTTCATATCATTAAAAAAGTCATTCGGAACTTTGAAAAGCGGTAATAAATCTTGAGTCATGTTATTAAAAGGAACAGCCTGGTAACTTTGTATTGAATCTATACAGTGTTGATTCTACAACAGTTCATATTGACAGGAATAATCAATCAATACTTATTGAAAGCAAGGTCTTTCAATACAAGAACTCTCTTCATGACTAGTCTCATATTAGCTATTAGTCAAACAGGCTTCTGTTATTAGGTATATATATGTTTTTGTTAAAATTACCTTTTCTTTCTTACCTAACTGTGAACCACAATGATACCTTTCCATATAAAGAAATAGTAAATTGGGTTTTTTTATCTGATTAAAAGTGATATGAAGAAATTGTGGTTTTTATCTTAATAGTTCGAATTTTTAAAGAAACGAATGCGTACAAATTATTCAAAATAATTCTTCAAGCGCATTTATGTTTATTCGGCAAATTATATATATACATATATAAATTCAAAAGTTTATTGTGGGTCGTTGAAGGGTTCAAAATAACTTTTTCTTCACACTTTTTCTTTTAACATTTGGCTATATTTCGCCCCTCTCCGAGGCATAGACGTGCCTGAAAA
This sequence comes from Gerris buenoi, assembly GCA_001010745.2. Lineage (NCBI taxonomy): Eukaryota > Metazoa > Arthropoda > Insecta > Hemiptera > Gerridae > Gerris > Gerris buenoi. The sequence goes on from KZ651737.1 coordinate 268,485, forward strand.
CATCATTTTACAATTTTTTTCAGATAGTTTGGTACATTAAATGATTTATTTTATAAGTAAACTGGTTAATAATACATAATAACATGAAATATAACTGAACGCACATTATATAAGGAAAGAAGGTGACATACCAGGTTTTGGACGAAGTTTTACATTTTTTATATAGATAAAAAGTTGGTCAAAAACTCTAACGTAGTTAGATTTGTCATTTTATGACTACTGTCACTCTGTCTTCCATACTGGTTAACATTTATATATTTAAAAACTAACAAAAATTAACAATAAATAACATATCACAGAATTAAAAACTCGTAACTATAAAAAATGATAAGGTAACTATGGAAACCTAGGTTGAAACCTTCCTACTTTTTAATTTTACTATCAAACTAATTTTATTTCTAATTATTTTTTTATTTTTAAATTATTTAGGACTATTAGAACTGATTATTATTATTATTATTATATTATTCTACACTTTATTATTTCCTTTGAATTATATTTTTGGTTTTTGGCGGGAGTATTTGATTTGAAATGGGAAAATATTTATTTTTTAATATATGAGTTTAGAATAGCTGAATAAAATTTGTTAATGTCTTTAGTATCGGATTTAAAATTCATTGTGTTGTTGGTCATGCTTATGTATGCTGACTCTAGGTACTTACGTTTTGATTCGTTATGTTCGGTGTCTAATATTGTTATGTTGTTATGATCTATTTTATGATTGTTATTTTTAGTATGTATGGTAAGGGCAGTTTTATCATTTTTGGCTTTTATGTCATAACTATGTTGCTTCAGTCTATTCTCCAATTTTTGCATTGTTTCCCCTATATAGACTTGGTCGCAGTCCTTACAATTAATTTTATAAACTACATGCGACTTTTTTAGTTTCTCTGTTTTATCTTTAAGGTTGTGGTGATAGGTGTTCTTTATTTTATTTGTAGGTTTTAGGCCGAACTTTATTTTTTCGCAGTCAAACTCTCTGAAGGTTTTTTGGATATTTTCAGTTAAGCCTTTAACGTAAGTGAGGGATTTATAATAATAATTATTTTCTATACGGTCTTTTTTTGAAGAGTTAACTGATGTTGCTGTGTGCCAAAAAGTATTTATTAATTTTTTCGGGTAGCAATTTTTCTCTAGTTTTTTGTAGATTTTACTTTTGAGTAACGGTATATTTTTGGGGTCTGTGAGAGCTATAGATTTTTTTATTAGGTTGAGTACGGTGTTTCGCTTTTGATAAAAGGGGTGTTGGGAATGATAATTGAGGAATAGGCCTTTTTTGATATCTTTTTCATACCATAGGGTAGATAGTTTACCATCATTTTCCTTCTTTATAGTTATGTCTAGATAGTTTATTTCATTATTAAATTCTTTTTCTAGGGTAAATATAATATGTTTATTTTGTTCGTTGAATATTTTAAATGTTTCTTCTATGTAGGCAGTTTTTGTGATTATGATAATGTCGTCGACATATTTGGCTATGAACTTAGGTTTTTCTTTTAATTTACTTATGGCTTGGGTCATGAGTTCATTAATAAAAATGCCGCTGATGTTGGTGGAAATGCAACTACCCATTGGGGTCCCGTTTAGTT
>KZ651737.1:281038-295933 GCA_001010745.2 Gerris buenoi
CAAACTGACATCTATTTTACTAATACCTAGTAGATTTCAATGGTTTTTTTATATTATCCTATTTAATTTAAAGTCATGAAAAAATAAATATATCTTAATAATAAAATTATAATAATGAAGGAATATAGGGGATGTAAAAATTGAATTGTATCTTGAGTAAGGTGAAATTAAATATAACAGGGGTCGAAAACTATACGGTATGCCTCAAGGCATTGTATCCGCCCCACAAACAAATGTTTTAAAACATTAGCAACACCGACAGGATTTTAAGAGAAGAAATTATCTAATTGTAAATTTATTTTTTGTGGTGAAAATAAAATTAAAATTTCTTTCACAATCCCATGAAAATCAACTACCCTTTTCTAAAGTCTATTCTAGTGTGGCCGGTAATCCAAATCATTTGCCGACCCCGATATGGAAAGGACCGTGAAAAAAAAAATCATGAAATTACACCGATTAACAAAGCTATTTCACTTTGTTCCATTATAATTTCTCAGACAACCAAAAAATATTTGCAAATCTTTGTCAAACAGTTTTCGTTAAGAAGGTCAAACAGAGTAATTTTTCAAGATGAAAGTAGTTTAAACGAATTAGAACTAAGGTACGGTCAGCAATTACGGATCAAGTGGCCATTATTTTAATTTCGTTATCTTATTAATGCCAGCAGAAGAGGTACCGGTCGGGCTCAAAGTATAGATAGAACCAACCCAACTGTTCTATAATAGTTAGCTTTTATTAGATAACAACAATAACATTACTCAAGTCGAAATAACAGTCCGTGCCAATTCATGAAGTTAAGGGAGTGGCTCTTCATTCTCGAAATCTTGCACGTGTTTAACTACCATAATAATCCTAATTTTGTCAGTAAGCTGGAAGCAACAATTCAAAGTTAAAGCTTTTTGGTCTTTATAATGCCAATAAAAGTACAATAACGGTGCCAATAAAGTTTTTTTCGGTTATCGTATATGGTCTTAAAAGAAAGGTAGTTTAAATTTTAGCTGAAAGTGTGTGTTTTTAAAAGTTGCTACTTTTATTTCGAGTCCAAATTAACAGTGGCATCAATCCATTAAAATACGCAAGGATTAACCATTTGATCTTATTACTTAGTGGTAGTCATACATATAAAATTTGCAACCACTTTTATGCACCAACAGATTTTATGATCTCATAATTATTTTCAGTATACTGAAACCTAACGGAAAAGAAACTTATAAATATTTTATTATTGTTTTGAATATAAACTGATAAAATTTACTCTTATCTTTTATCTTAGCCACAGTTTCATTAGTGGATNGTTCTGAACCAGTCCTCATAGACGCATGCGCATTAAAAAATCCTGAACTGGTTCTAGAACCGTTCTGGAATTGGCTGTTGGAACAAACCTATCAATTCCAATTTAAATTGATTTATATGAACATTGATTTTAATTTATTAAGGATTTAGCAGGTGAAAATTGATCATTTTTTACGATGACAGAGTAATTTGGAGGGTACAATTCTAAATCAAGTAAAAAATTATTTTGTTGAATAACTAAAAATACAGCATTTCTATTTTGTTTGACAATTATAAAAATATGTTCTTATAGAATAAAAGGGGTTCGCATCGCAAAAGAAGTAGAACAATCGGAAAGAAAAAAAATTAATAAATATAGATAAAACGGAATAGATCAAAATTATTATGACAAAGGAATATATAGCGGAAATTTATTCTTTTTGTTTTATTTGATTTAATTTAGATTGTATAATTTGACAATTATGTTGCTTTTGTTACATCTCTATATTCTTATATACATATATGTATTTATTATTTTGCTATTCTTTATTATTTCATTTAATATAAACTTATCAGATTTATACGTTTTTTATATTTTTATATTCCTATATTTTTTTATTTCATTGAATAAAAACATCACTTTCATCTTGTCAGATCCATACAACGTTTGTTGTATTCCTATATTTTTTATTTTATTGAATAAAAACTTACCAGTTTCATCTTGTCAGATCCATACAGTGTTTTTTATATTCCTATATTTTTTCATATATATTTTGTTTTGTTTATTATTTTATTTAATAAAATCTTATCACTTTCACCTTGTCTGATTCATATATAGCGTAAATNACTTGCGGAATTTTTCCGAACTAACTCTTCATACTGCAAAATTTGCTGAAAATTAATTAAAATTCTGCTGAAAGATGTCTCAAAGTATTAAAATAATGCATTGTCATCGTGTTCTGAGCTATTCTAAAAGTTTCAAATGTCTAGCTACTCGGGAAGTTAGTTAAAAAATCGATTGCAAGATTTGTACAGGAAAAACAAACAAACTAGAAAGCAAGCTAATAAAAACGTAGTAAAATACTAAATTATGTATCAGCAATATGTAAATTGTAAAAAATCTCGGGTATTTTCCGTTATTCCCCCTTCCACCGTTCATACCGGGCGCGTTTTCGCGTATACAGGGTTGCACCCTTCAACTTTTATGGCTGTCTGCCTTAGCAGATAACTGTGTAGAATTTAAAAGGTTAAAAAAAACTCAAAATTTATTATAATAACTCATATTTTTTAAAATCAAATTATAATTACTATTTACAACGGGAGACACACAGTGAAAATAGACTTCAGCGCCGGGATTCGAACCACGGGTCTCCTATACTTCCAGTATAGACGCTCTAGCCAACTAAGCTACACTGAAGAAAAATTCTAATATTTTTTAATAAAAAACACTCAAAGTTCATTGACCTGGAGGCATATATGATATAATGTCCGTTAGAATTTGTTCAAACCTGTCTCGAAGGTCGAACAAGGACATATTCTCTAATTGGTTGCAGCAAACTGACATCTATTTTACTAATACCTAGTAGACTGATCGATTTTCCTTAAAACTCTAATGAGATTATGATATAGCAACAATATCTGCATATCATAGATTTGGAAAGTAGTAATATATATATATTTTATATATAATGAGGTGATCAATCTAACACTTTATCTTAGCCACAGTTTCATTAGTGGATCTACTAACTAATTCAATAACAATATTACATATGTTTGGATAGATAGTTTTTTTCGAAATAAAAATATTGGTCGATGATATTATCCCAAGGATCACTAATTTAAAAATGAGAATACGTATTTATTTTAAAAAAACTGACTAATTATAATGATTCAATCTGTACAAATATTTACTGGAAACAGCTGCTTTGGAATTTTTTCAACCATTAGCTGAATTCAAATGCCTTTTAATAAGTATTGTTATTCCGCTTTCAGTATCGGTCTGAATTAATTATCGATTAAGCTGAAGATTTTTTTATTTTATTTTTTTAAATTTCGATCAGCTCACCTAATACCGGTAAGAATAACAAACTTAAATAGAACATTCATATAATTTATGTTAAATTGATATAAAACATTCCTTCACAGTCAATCATTTTATGATCAATGCCTGACGTTGATGAAAATTTGAATTAAGACAGCTTCTCATATCATAAATCATAATTGTATATATAGAATAATACTTGCAAGATAAAAAAACGTTTTATGTACCTACTACGTTTTTAAATTTTCTGTCATAAATCATAAATTTGAATCCTGTCAAAATGAAGATCGTAAACATGGCTCATGTCAAAACAAATAAAATAACTCGCGGAATTTTTCCGAACTAACTTCCATACAGTAAAATTTTCTGAAAACGAATTAAATCCTGCTTAAAGATGGCTAAAAATATTAAAATAATGCATTGTCATTGTGTTCTGAGCTATTCTAAAAGTTTCAAATGTCTAGCTACTCGGGAAGTTAGTTAAAAAATCGATTGCAAGATTTGTACAGGAAAAACAAACAAACTAGAAAGCAAGCTAATAAAAACGTAGTAAAATACTAAATTATGTATCAGCAATATGTAAATTGTAAAAAATCTCGGGTATTTTCCGTTATTCCCCCTTCCACCGTTCATACCGGGCGCGTTTTCGCGTATACAGGGTTGCACCCTTCAACTTTTATGGCTGTCTGCCTTAGCAGATAACTGTGTAGAATTTAAAAGGTTAAAAAAAACTCAAAATTTATTATAATAACTCATATTTTTTAAAATCAAATTATAATTACTATTTACAACGGGAGACACACAGTGAAAATAGACTTCAGCGCCGGGATTCGAACCACGGGTCTCCTATACTTCCAGTATAGACGCTCTAGCCAACTAAGCTAATGTTCTTCTGAATGGATACCACACTTATGTTATTACTATTAGGGACTAAACATTTTTATTGCATAATACAATATTAGTTATTCTCTCTTCTTGCAGTGTTACTTAAAAAATAAAATTAAATATTTACTTGCTTATATGTGTTTTATGTATGTTTCAGTTGGAATATTACAAACAGGGTAAGATTGAGGCTTTTCTCAAACTGCTAGAATCCTCAAGACAAGATGCTAACGTTGACTATAGAGACTATGAGAAGGATCAGATGCGTACATTGGACATGTTGGCTGCTTACTATGTACAGCAAGCCAACAGAGAGAAGAACAAGGATAAGAAACGTGAACTCTTTGCTAAGGCTTCTGACTTGTATACCACTGCCGATAAAATCATCATGTACGATCAGGTAAGCTTTTTCTAGTAAATAGTTATTNGAAAACTAATTAAAATTCTGCTGAAAGATGTCTCAAAGTATTAAAATAATGCATTGTCATCGTGTTCTGAGCTATTCTAAAAGTTTCAAATGTCTAGCTACTCGGGAAGTTAGTTAAAAAATCGATTGCAAGATTTGTACAGGAAAAACAAACAAACTAGAAAGCAAGCTAATAAAAACGTAGTAAAATACTAAATTATGTATCAGCAATATGTAAATTGTAAAAAATCTCGGGTATTTTCCGTTATTCCCCCTTCCACCGTTCATACCGGGCGCGTTTTCGCGTATACAGGGTTGCACCCTTCAACTTTTATGGCTGTCTGCCTTAGCAGATAACTGTGTAGAATTTAAAAGGTTAAAAAAAACTCAAAATTTATTATAATAACTCATATTTTTTAAAATCAAATTATAATTACTATTTACAACGGGAGACACACAGTGAAAATAGACTTCAGCGCCGGGATTCGAACCACGGGTCTCCTATACTTCCAGTATAGACGCTCTAGCCAACTAAGCTACACTGAAGAAAAATTCTAATATTTTTTAATAAAAAACACTCAAAGTTCATTGACCTGGAGGCATATATGATATAATGTCCGTTAGAATTTGTTCAAACCTGTCTCGAAGGTCGAACAAGGACATATTCTCTAATTGGTTGCAGCAAACTGACATCTATTTTACTAATACCTAGTAGACTGATCGATTTTCCTTAAAACTCTAATGAGATTATGATATAGCAACAATATCTGCATATCATAGATTTGGAAAGTAGTAATATATATATATTTTATATATAATGAGGTGATCAATCTAACACATGGTTTTTTAGCTTTATGTGCACTGGACAGGGACGGCCTTGGGAAATCTGAAAACCCCATAAAAGTTGAAGAGTGCAACCCTGTATATGCGTATACCCTGTATAAAAGTGCCCGGTAGGAATGGGAGGGGGGGGGGATAACAGAAAATATCAAAAATCACAATTATGAATGTTTTAATACGTAAATTAATAAGTCATTGTATTCATAAAGTAGAGTTAGTTAATTTGGTTAGTTTTGATCATCCATTTTCTCAAACATTGGCCAAGGAGATATACATAATTTTAAAGTTGGTCTGACACTTTAAAGCTAGGTGCACACTGGAGATAAAATAGTCTGCTAAGTGTCTGCGGAGTCTGTCTCCCGGTGCAAAAGGACAGTTGGTTGGAGGGTGACAGTTTTGTCGCCCTCCAACAAATTTTGCACTGGGAGATAGTCTCCACAGATACTCCGTAGACAGTCTGCAGAATGTTTTGCCTCCAATAAGCGCCTAGCCTTCCTTAAAGCCTCAGATCAACTTTAAAATCATTTATATCTCCTCAATAGGATACTTTAACAGTCGGTGGATACTTAAATTTTTTAAATCATTAGAATGAGATGAATTTAAAATTGCTATTCTATGGACTGAACTTAAACAAGTAACCTTTTCAAGTAACTTTACCTCAATGGGTCGATTTTAATACATGCTTTTTTATGTATTTAGATATAACTTTAGATATTCATTCATACGATACACTAAACCGAATTGAGAAGTATAAAGTACACTTTATGAGTCACCTAGCTATTGTTTGTCGTCAAATACAAATCCATTTATAGCTGCAACGAACTCTCTATGGATATGTTAAAAGTTGACCTACAGGTTATTAGATTGGAAATAGATAAGGTACTTTCAGCCAACTTATATCCCTTGACTGATTTTAACTTTAAAAATCCTAGTCTACAGAAATCCTTTTAAGTAATCAAGTATAATATTATCTTCCGCACAAATAAAATGTTGATAATACAGGGTGTAACCTATACCTAAAGCAAAAAGAAATATATAAAATAAAATGGAAGAAATATAATAAAATTAAATGGAAGAAAACGCCGCCAAAAAAACACTTATTTATGTTAGTTTTATATATTTATTTTTTCTCTCGTTCCATCCAAGGATCTTGGTAGGGGTAGGCATATACTCATATTTTTGTAGGTGCCTAAAGTTTTATTGTATTTGAACTTCTCCATGGAATCGGAAGGTTATTGAATGCGCAAGTTATTTTGTGATATTTGAAAAAAAAAAAAAAATATATATTAATAAATAAATAAATAANATTTTCTACTATTTATAAAATAATTAAGTTGCAATCTTTACTTTTTCGCCCTACTTTACTTTTTCGCCCTACTTTTTACTTTTTCTCCCTACTTTTTGATTCAGGGATGAAAAGACCTGTTTTAGTCCCTCTAAACTAATTCAAAATCATAACTTTTTTACCCTACTGGAGATAAAGGTTTTTTTATGATGATGTGATCTCAAATGTATTGTATTCATTAATAGTATACTTTTATAGATATTATGATTTAACTCAAGTTATCGTTAAACGTTTCCAAAACTTTCCAAAACAGCACTTTTATGCATTTCTGAGGTAAAATTTTATTTTAATACTTAGTCATAAAAGAATCATTTTTGTCTCGATTATATGGTGTAGTTTGTTGGCAAACAAGTATGAACATGAAAAAAAAAAATGTAATACAAACTTAAAAGCATAGCTATTGTGACACAATAAAAGTTGTACACCTAATCATTCCCTGTGTCTAAAATGCCTAAGAAATGTTCGTTCTTAAGAACGAACATCCTACATTCAACAGATGAAAAATCCTATTTTTTGAGAGGGTGCAAGGTTATATATTAGACACATAAAGAAAACCATACATAATATAATAAATAAATAAATAAAATAAATGATAAAACGTTTGAAGAGTTATTTTGGTATTTTAGGTAATAGTTTCCATAAATGAGAGTGCACTAGTTTTTACAGGAAATTGAATGCCGAGTTGAGTAAAAAGTAGAACAAATTTGATTTTGAGTGGAGAAAATTCAAAAATGTTTTTTTGTATTATATTATACCTATTCTAACGATACGCTATATGTGAAAAACGTATTTATACTTTCAGTTTTTTTAACCTTCAAAATTTAAAAATTCAAAAATCGGTAACTTCAAAATGGTGGCCAGTATCAAAATTAAATTTGGTGGATTCGTATGTCATACAGAGAGGTATATTAGTGCCAAATTTCAACTCGATCGGGCCACTCACCACACTAAGATGGTGAAAAATGTTGATTTTCTGGGCGGAACAACTAAAAGTAAGGAATGGTTTTTCTGCCAAGTTTCAACTCTCTAGGTTAAATACCCTGGGCGCTACCATGATAATGATAATACACATACAAACGTCATCCTGAAAACCAACTCAGGTCTGAAAAACACCTAAAACAGATAATTGAGTTGAAATAGGTGGGGAAAGTTAAAAAAAAATGAATTATTTATATTTATTAGATTAATATTGCATATTGATTTAGTATTATATACCTAATTTTTTATTAATTAATATTTTTTATGGAAGCTGATGGTACTTTGTTCCCCCTTGATAAAGTAGAAATCCGAGAGACCTCTCATCATATCTTTCATAATAAATAATTGAAGTAGGTGTTTGGTCTGGAAGTAAAATTGGAATTTAATTCCAATTCTACTTTCCCAACCCTCTTGTTTTTCTCTCGGGAAATTGTTTAGGAAATTGGACTCGTCCAACTGTTTGTTTTCAGACCTGACAAAAAACTGACGCCTTTCTTGTAATTTTATACTTTAATGCTGGGTTATCTATTGTATAGCCCATAGACATAGACTATCTTTGGGTCGGCTCATATCAGAGCTTTTCAGCAATTCCATACAATTAGCATCAGATCAATAGAATTGCGTTTTGTCTCTTGGATGATATGTATGGCATTGAATAAGATGAAGCCGATATAGTGTTAATAATCTTAGATTGACCTACATCAGTTAATTCCGATTTGTTTTTTTATATATTAAGAACAACAGCGGACTTTTTTCTACCCCTTAATATAAATAATACTATGTTCGAGTTAGAAAAAGGACTATATATGGATCCATTGATTTAACTGGGAAAGTGTCGACTTCGTTTCTCACCTTTTTTTGTACATTGTTGTTGATAAGCGAAGCGTAAAAATGTCCACTAAACGAAATGTCGAATAAGAACACATTCGTTCTTTTGTAACAATTCCACGACAAAAAGCATACTGGGATATTTTGATTTCCGGGGTGTTGATACTTAAGTAAAAAGCTAAGGTCTTTCTCCACTGTTCTGGAAACATGTGCAGGGAAATGTAAATCACTCAGTACGGTTTTAAATAAAGGACAAAAAACTGTTTTTTTGCTATATGAATTTTAAAAATAAAAACAATAATATATGGAATAAAGGTTTTTCTATTTTATTTTAAAGGAAAAACGTAATTTTTAATAATTGAGTAGTGCTGTAGTGATTTATTATTGATAAGCTAAAGCAACCACATTTATTCCGATAAAAATGAATGTTTATTTTGATTTGTTGGTCTTCAAATAGATATAATAACTTATCTAAATTAATTTACTTTATTGTACTTTTTTTTCTTATAATAATTATTTGATTGAGTAGTGTACCTCGAAATGATTTATTATTGCTAAGCTAAGACAACCACATTTATTCCATTAAAAATGTTTGTTTTGATTTATTGGTCTTCAAATAGATATAAAAACTTATCTAAATATATATTTAAATTAATTTACTTAAATATACTTTTTTTATTATTATAAAATTAAGCCCATTTGGCTTAACAAATTTAAATGTTCACCTTGACAACATTAATTGTCATCGCGAACATTGTTATTATATATTTTATTATTTTATTATATATATTTTACAGTTAATAATTTAGTAGGGCAAATTCTCAAATCAATCGGTCATTTCCACGTACAAACTTGCTCGTTAATTGCAGAACTTGTAATTTTTAGAAAGGTTGTTTATTGCGAATAGAGCATGTTTGGTTATTTTTGATATCATTAAATTACTTATCAGTTGTCTCTACTTATCAGTAGAAAGATTAAATGAAAGAATCTTGCGATAAATTCCTTTTATGAATGCCCATTTTCTTAATAAGTTTAAATAAGAACATTACAGAAATAATCGACAAATTCAAATAACTTTTCTTTTATTTTAAAGGAACAAATATCAGTTGTCTCTGCTTATCAGTAGGAAGATTAAATGCAAGAATTTTGCGATAAATTCCTTTTAATAAATGTCCTTTTTCTTAATAAGTTTAAATAAGAACATTACAGAAATAATCGACAAATTCAAATAACTTTTCTTTTATTTTAAAGGAACAAATATCAGTTGTCTCTGCTTATCAGTAGGAAGATTAAATGCAAGAATTTTGCGATAAATTCCTTTTAATAAATGTCCTTTTTCTTAATAAGTTTAAATAAAAACATTACAGAAATAATCGACAGTTTTAAATAATTTATTTCTTCTTTAGGAACAAAAATATTGTCATGCAATTATGAAAATCAGCATTTTCACGTATTTGGTAAAACCACCACTTTTCTTTCATCAATAACACAAATCCTACATCATAGGAAAGTTTAGGGTTTTAAGAGAAATGATTTTTCAGTGAACTATAAAGAGATATAGGACAACTTAGACAAATATAACATTTTATGCAAATACATGGATAATATATGTATATATTTGGGCTGAATTGTAGGAGATGATACGGTCGAGAATCGCTTGGCGGCACAACTTTGCTTAATTTGTACACTTGAGAGATAGTATTCCTTTGTCAAACAGTACCTACATTTGTATGATGTATGATATAAACATTTGAGAAATTATATATGTATGATTTGTTCATATAGGAGAGTTTATATCCCTTTGTCAAAAAAATTCGTTGGAGTGAGGCCCCCGCCATTTTTTCTATAGACCGTATCATATTCTTCAGTTTTACCCTTATTTGGAATATAAAATATACTTACTTCATTTGTAAGTATATTGTATATTCAATCACTACTTATTGAAATGCCATCCATGCCTATGCACTTATTGACTAAAACAAAACAACTAATTAGCCTATATTTCTGTAGTTTGTATATATTATCAGTAGTACGATTAGTACCCACTCAAATTAGGCGTTTGGGTTTTAACTTAGACAAATGACACATGAGTCTAGTTTTAACAGAAAGATGTTGCAAGTAAAGATCTTTTGTTTACCTTCCATGTTAGCAAGAGTTCGGGGTAACAATGTTTTGTTTGATTTGTATATTTGAGAGTTGTGACATAGAATGCCAGATAAAAGAGTATGGAAGCTTCCTTTTTACTTCGAGATTAACTTCGCTAGTTTCTTCTTTACAGTTGTGTAAATCTTTTACCTTAAGAGCAGCTAACATGGACCTTAGAGAACTTTTACCCGTTTCAGTGTACGATTTAGATGCATCGTCTTATCTAAAGATGTTTTTCTGTGCTGCGAAAGCTCTTTAGATTTAGACTCTCACTTCGGTCGTGATTTAAGACCGCAATTGAAATCTGTTTGACAGCAGATTAGTTTTTAGAACGGCGAGAGGAGTCGAAAACAATTTGTCTTAACGTGACATCAGATGTCCACCTACAGTCCGTTCATAGAAAGGTGGTTGTTTTTTTTAGAAAGCGATTTCGAGCCGGACTATAAAATAAGGAAAAAGCACTTTTAATCTTTTTACAATATGCGTTAAGACTGGTCTTGAGGTTCCTGATAAAGCTTTGCTTACAAAAAAGATATATTAATCTCTTTGTAGCTCAATAAGGTATCCTCTTTCGTACGACTAACCGGTACGTGTTATGATGCACAAACTTAAAATTTACTACCACAGAATAAGGAACTTCAAATGGCTCATCATACTGAAAAAGCACTTTCGATTTTATAGCCGAATTTACGATAAATGAGAACTTCTGTTGAGCTCGCGGCACTTCCTCAGCAAGACTATTAAGAATATGAACGACTTCATTTCTTTCAGGTTTTAAAAACTCTAATGAGTCTATCTTGGCCAGTGGTTTAGATTTATCGGTACTTTCTCGACTAGAGTTTAAACGAAGGGTTCCGTAACACTAAATTCCTCATTTCCTTTAACAAGAAGTAAACGGTACTTTATAGCCTATCATTATACACCTAAGTACGGCTAAAATAAAAGCACTTCGAAAACCCTTTCACTCATGACATTAAATAATTTAAATCACTTGTTACCTTGTTATAGAAGGTGTCTTTATGTGTTAATGCATCACCTTTGTGACTGAAATGGAATTTCAAAGGATGAGATCATCCAACTTATAATTCTTAGACTATAGATTTAATTAGTGTAGTTGTTTCATAAATCCTATAATAATCATAACATACATCATTTAAAAATGAACATCAAAGGTGGTTCTGTATTCACTCATTCTGAATCACACCAAAAATAAGCTTTACTATTAATAATACACTTAAATAAAAAATCAATTTTTAAGTTTTTGGTAGTTTTCATATTACGGAAAGATTAAATTTTAAATAATTCAAATTAAAATTATCAATAACTACGGGAGACATACAGAAAATAAAAAAGCAATTGTGCTTTAATTTAATATAATATAGAATCGTGTAACCACAACCATAACATACATATTATTTATAATCGCACAATTGTTTCAGTTTTTCGACTAATTCCAATGATAATTTTACATACACTGAATAAAAGATCTAGGAAGGAATTAGTGTGGAGGAATCCATTTATATTTTATGGGAGGTAAAGGGCACTATCTCCATTTTTTACGAAATTGAGGTTTTAACGGTTTCCTATTCATTTTTTCCCCCTTTTTTTGAGGTACAAGTATATGATGTCCTAAAACTAAATCTCATAGATTTAGCCAGTTGGAAAAGTCACTATGAACCAACATGCTGGGGAGGTAAAATAAGTAAAAAAATCATTAAAGTAGCTCTCCCGAAAAATTTAAATTTGGCACATAGTGCCCTTTACCTCCCATACACAGATATATAGGCTCAGAAGTAATACAGATTAAGGGCTTGTAAGGAGCGACTACCTGTGTAAAGAATTCAGGGTCTATCAGTAATTTTTAGGGTTTCGTTGGTAAAACCAAAAAAAAATAAACCCTTATAATTTCGTTCCTCTGTCTGTCACTCTGTACTGTTCTAACAACTTTTGAATCAAAAGAGATACAAACATGAAACTTTGCAGTATATAAAGATCGTTTTGACGCGCACACAGGAAAAATATAGCGAACTCTAAATTATAAGCTCTTAAAATCCAAAATGGCGGATTGTTCATGTCACGCAAAAAATAAATAGTGGGACATCGAAATGGGACACTCAAAACAATCATCTGATACTTCTAGTAATAAAATGTTTAATAGTCTAGTATCCAATCTTTATAATTATAAAATACATTTTTCCTAAATAGGTAAACATTTATAAATATTTTATACTCTAAAGGATTTTATGTTACCTGGGTCTGACGTGAGACATTTTTGAGTGAAGTTATTCAGTTAAAATTTCCTCTATGTCCGCACCAGTAGCTTCGTTTATTTTAAGAAGGTCTAGATCGATGGCTTTATCCTCCTTCTATTTTTTACTTTATTCCTGCCTCCAACCTGTTGTCGGAGTTTCCCAGCTACCTACCCAATCTCTAATCCGTTTTACCCTTCCAATATAGAACTACGCCCTAAGCTATATAGGAGCTCCTAAACCTTTGCGTTTCATTTTGATTTTAATTGAAGCAAGATATTTATAGAACGCGATATGATCTAAATATTAATGAAATAGTTATTTTCGCACCAAGGCAGTAAATTAAGTGATTGTACCTTGAGCGATGAAGTTGGTTCTCGAGTCGAAGCTGAGTGAACCATAATGTTAATATTTTACTTACAGAAGGGAGAAAAAAATAATTCAATAAGATTTTAATTTTAAGTATTTTAAAATTTAACAAAAAGTAAATATTTTATATTAATTTTAAATAAAAATAATAGTAATAAAATATAATAATTAACAATTCTCTAAATAAGTTTAATCTCGTTAAAATTAAATGATAGATGGTAATTATTTTAATTTCAATACTAAAATTAGATGTGATAATCAGCTGAGTCGTGTATTGAATAGTATTGCCAACTGATGCATATAATATATGGATTAGTTTATCTACATTTAGAAATTCTTATTTCACTTTTAACTTGTTTGTTTGTTTTACTTATGAATCACCATGACAACCATTGTGGAGGTTACATGAGATGTGTGAAAATGACATTTTAGATTTAGACGTTAAACAAAAGTTAATAAATGATATTGTGCAATCAGCATTAACTTTCTCGCGTCAAAGCTAACCTGAATGAATTAGATGGGTTAATTAATTAAATTATCACATAGAAGGTTATTTAGATGCAGGTTATAAACGATGATAAACAAGGTCGAAAAAGCAGTGTCGCCAACCTGATTTTAACAACTTCATTACATTAGCCATTCTCAACTATTTATAAAATAATTAAGTTGGCAATTCTTCTTTTTCTCCCTGGTTTTACTTTTTCTCCCTACTTTTTGAGTTCAGGAAAGAAAATACTTACTTTATTCCCTCTAAACTAATCCAAAATCATCACTTTTTCTCCCTACTGGAGTTAAAGGCAATTTTTTTAAATCACGCAATTACTACCTTCAGGAGTAAATATTTAAAATTAATACGAATAATCGATATTGGAATTTATTTTCTTATTGGCTGGGATCTCAGCAGTCATCGAATGCTTATTAAGTTGACAAGGTTCATTCAAAGCCGTCACGGATTGTCTTCTAGCAGCCAATAAAATCGGGTAAAGGTTCGTTCACGGTTTAACGAGGGCAATGCCGTCTATTCGAGTAAATACGTCTTATGCCATTCACTGTCTTAACAAGCCACCTGTCTCGCAAGTCAGTGGAATAGTGGAACTCCAACTGCATAATCTATAATGCCACTTAATTTTAATGATAATCATTGCACTCTATTACGCCTTTTCGCAACTAACATTTAATTTAATAACCAATTGCTCCGTGTTGGATTTTGTCGAAGTAACTGTCGCTTTAAAAATAATAATTTGACGGTTACATACAGTCTCTCTTTTATTATATACTTTTTTTTATTCAATAATAACAACTCATAAGATTTGTATTAGTAACGGTTTTATCATAGAATTATAGAATAATAAATTCATATTAATCTTGTAGGTACACATAATAAATATATTTATTATATATAATTGATAAATGACGCATGATAAATATATAATGATCATTTCCTCTTTTTTTTGTTTATAAATTATTTACAATGTTTTTTTTTTTTTTTTTTTTTTTTTTTTTTTTTTTTTTTTTTTTTTTTTTTTTTTTTTTTTTTTTT
>KZ651737.1:345227-361668 GCA_001010745.2 Gerris buenoi
TAATTGGTATATTTTGACTTGTATATATATTATACAATTACAATACAATATAATATACAAGATTTTTTTTTAATAATGTTTTTTTTTACATATATTTGTAATCTACTCATTTGTAACTTTCATTTGGTGGTAATTAATACCTAATGTTTTTTTTCTCGTAACATGAATGATCCGCCATTTTGGATTCCCAATTAAATTTTACTGCTACATTTCGTCCCACACCGGGACATATTCATGCCTGAAACATCAATAACATTTTTCTTTTTTAATTATATATATTTTTAACATGCTTTTAATATATATAACTGTATGGACCTTATCATTTTAACATTATCAAAATAAAGATTCGATCTTCCCTAATCATGAATAGAACTTGGTTGAAAATTTCAAAACAATTTCCATCTTATAATATTTAAATGATTTTGAATAAGTTTGAATAGCTGCTAATAAATAGTTATTCTACTGAGGACTAAGCACGAAATTATGGTGGGTGTTTACTTTATGTTAATAATCATATTAATTGGATAGGAGGATACTTAAAATGTAGTAAGAAACGAGTCTATAAATCTTCTTAAAGAAAGGTATACCACATAGCTCCTTCTACAGACTAATTAATTGATAATATAGTAAGTTATATATAAGTAGATAATATAGTAAGATATATATATTTATAGTAAGTAATAAATATATAACTGGTTCACTTGAATACCTAAAATAAGATATGGAATATTGTATTTGTTACTACAATACTTCATTTTTGTAATGATAATAAATGGCACTTCTTTAAATTGTTACTCCCCTTATAAAAAAACATAGGGAAGTATAACAATCTAAAGAACGCGCACGGAATGTTCTTCTTTAGACTGTTACTTTCCTTATAAAAATAGTAGTGTGATATTCCTTTGTCCCAACGTACATTGGACTTAACACCCCTTTGTCCCAACGTACATTGGACGTAACACTCCTTTTTCCCAACGTACATTGGACTTAACACCTCTTTGTCTTCATAGCTATTTAGTTAGTCATTTATATTCCAAAAAAAAGGGGGGAAGCAACAATCTTAAGAAGTATCTAATCAATTACGTTTGATTATAAGTCATTCTTTAATTTACTTCTTCATTAATTAAATTATGTTAATAATCCATAATATTATGTAGGAAAGGTATTCTCAAAGATGTTATGGTAAATCAAACTTTTATGAAGTTATAAAATCATAAATATAATATGAGTTTAAAAAAACAAGAGGGATATGGAATTGTGACACGACTGTTTCCTTTGCAGGGCCGCGTGCAGGGCAGTATAGGTTTGAAGAGTCAATGTTAACACGTCTGCAGGCTCAAGCTGCACAGTAGAGTGATTCCAGGTTTTGTTTTGGTTTCGGGGTCATAGTCATAGTGACCGCAGAGTAGATGTGTTTTGGGTTTTTTTTGTTTTTTTTACTCTCTCCCTGCTGAAAGGTAGGAAGTGTACCTGTAAAATAACACTCGGGGAGCTACTCTAATTTGCATGGGATCAATGAATTGATGCCACGAACCGGTGATTATCTGGTACTACCACCTGTCTCTTTTCGTCACACCCTACCTCTTCCTCGTAATCACTCCTGAACTTGGGGGGAATTTTTAGGCATACAATATCCCTCCGTCATCAAGAGAACAGGGATTTTTTTCCGGATTTTCGTACATTTTGTACCGAAATGGAAAATAAGTAGAAATGAAATGATAAGTCTTTTTCTACTATTTTTATTAAAAAGAAATAACTGTTTTTGGAACGAAGTTCCTTATGGCACGCTCTGGAGCCCGGGAGTGAATCCGAAAAAAAGGCCAAAATCACCGTCACAAAATCTATTGATGAAGATAACTTGAGTAAAAGGATGACCGAGTTAGTTGAAATTTTGTACACATGTTTATTTTACCAATGCCCAGGCTGAGTTCGTTGGTCAACGTTATCCACCCAAGCGTTCACGCGCATCGCTCGCGTAACGTAAGCTTCAAAAATTTTAGGACGGGAAAAAATGTTATCGACTGTATTAAGTGTTCCTTGACTTGTTTTGTTTACTTTTTTTATATGTCAAAATGTCACTTCGTTTTGTAAATATAGAAAATATTATCATGATTTTTGTTAAAAGTAAAATTGATCTGTGATGACGCTTATTTCTATATATTAGGTATATTATTATAATACTGCGTACTTAATTCAAGAAAAAATTCTAAGTTGATCTATTTAATGAGACAAACAACTGTTTAAATAATTTCTTTTTAGTAAAACGAACACCGACACTGTTATGAAGTGATAAAGATCGCTAACTTTGTTAAAGTGGACCTAAAAACGTCTTAAACGTGGACGTTTAAAATAAAGAAAACAACGGCTAGGTACAAACAGTTAACTACTTTCAATTTTGTCTCTTTTCAAACTCCACCATGTACAAGTAGTTAGAAACATATACGTACTTAGCAGTGTGATTTTATAATTTATATGTAATGAAAAATGTAAAGAACATCGTTCCTACCGGGTGTCCCTCGACACCACACGTATTTTTTTTTTTTTTTTTTTTTTATTTTTTCACATAACACAATATCAAATTAAACCTAAGTATAATACCATGCCTAAATAGCTAAAATACAAACGCTTTCAAATAACTAAAAAAAAACCACGAATTCTCAACCGTCAAAAATTACACCAATAGAACACATTTTATTTCTTAATCGGGTTAAAGATGTATTGTGAAATACATATATCTGTTTATAAGTCGATTATAATATGGGCCTCACGCGTGAGTGTGTGATATTATCTGATAATGAGCAAATAAAAAGACGTAGATCTTCACAGAGTTTTTTCGACAGTGTTTTGGAAGGCGTTGAGTCGTAGGTTCACATTCACACGGTAAAGGCTCACGTGTTCCGCCGAGCCAGTACCGTGTGAACTCACAACTCTACAAAACATTTTTATTATTTTTCTCAAGGACAACAACATTATGCCTCATGGAAAAAATTCAAACCATAAAACATATTGTACTTAATACAATATTGACCTATGTATTTTAAATTACAATGAGTAGTTATTAAGAAGTTCAGCAATGTTGTTAATACATATAAGCAAAATATGACCATCTTAATGTGACAATTTTTGTCCAAACTTCGAAGCTTTCCAAATATCTGTAGGATTTACTGAATATATTATCGAACTATTTCTGTTTTAACGACAATGTTATCGAACTATTTCTGTTTTAGTGACAATTTTATCGAACTATTTCTGTTTTACTGACAATGCTATCGAACAATTTCTGTTTTAATGACAATTTATTCGAACTATCTCTGTTTTATTGACAATTTTATCAAACTATGTATTTCGGTTTTAGTGACAATGTTATCGAACTATTTCTGTTTTATTGACAAATTTATTGTACTATCTCTGTTTTAGTGGCAATGTTATCAAACTATTTTTGTTTTATCGAACTTCGAACTATTTCTGTTTTAGTGACAGATAGTATCGACCTTTTGAATATTGGCCTTAACATTAACAATTAACAAATCAAACTTGAAGAATAGAAATAGAATATATAAGATTTACAAAGATTTTTTGATAATGTATACATTATTTGAATGATGTACCTGAATCTAAAGCCGGGTTTACACGGGTAGAGTAAACAGGAGAGTAGAGTAGCGAGTAGAGTGCACTCTACTTCCCACTCTACCGATTTTACTAGCTACTCTACTCGTCACTCTACTCTACTGAGCGTTTTTCGGGTTTCTACAGGTAGAGTTACTCTACTTGCTACTCTACTCTCCTGTTTACTCTACCCGTGTAAACCCGGCTTAAAGCTCTAGAAAACACAAAAGGGTTTTAAAAATGATTAAGAAAAATGGATTACTTGCTATTATACAAAAAAGGGAATAAAACCTATTAATATTTATCACAACATTTCCTCCTTCTTAAGGGAGCTTACCAACATCTGTTTGTAATGCTGATAAACTGGAATTATCATAATATGCCTTGCTGGCAAATGTATTTTTACTAAATCAATCTGTATTTTAATTCTTATAATATACCTTGCTGACTAAAGTATTCTTCAAATCAATGTAGGAGGATTCGAACAAAGGGAAGACTTTACTTTCTCTCTCACACTATATATTTTTATAAAGACTAAACTCTAAAAATCACATCCAATTACTTGGATCTCTTATCCGATTTATTTTATTTTATTTTTTTTTATCTGAAGCCAAACAGAGTACAAGAGTGTTAAAAGATAAATTCATTGTATTTGCCAGATCAGCAACTTCCTTAGTAAGTAAAGAATTGATACGTTTTGAAGGCTTCATAACTTAATAAAGAGTTGTTTACATCTTAAGCTGCACATTGAAACGAACATGTGGATTCTGGAATTCAGCTTGATTTTGTCCTCAATTCCATGCAATGAATTCTTGGATTCTTTTAAGCTTTTATGTTGTATAAAGGCACTGCTGTTTTGTAGTGTTATCTATTTATTTAGTTTCTCTAATCCAATAGTTTATATCTACTGTTCAACACTGTCACGTAATATGTTAGTTATGAAATAGTCTATGTACGCTATTTTATAAAACTATTACTACATCTAAAAACAAGTTATATTAATCGTTAAATGTAGAATAGCATAAACTCATAATTACAAAAAGGGATAATGCACAAGTATTATGAATCAATGAGTAAATCAGAAAACCGAATATTTTTGTATTTTCTTGTATGACTCACACATTTGAAGTAATTATAGTCAGAACAGTATTATTAGATCATGCAAAAAGAAAAATCGAATCAGATTATTTATCTACAATTATAAATAATGGAATTAAAGTTTATTGTATTCCAATTAACTGTTTTTTGTTTGTTTTTAAAATATAGCATGCTTCCAAGAATACTAAAGGATTAATAGTTGATTAAAAAAATAAATAATAGTTAAATGCATGGAGAAAGAGGCTAAAAACATGTAAATATTTTTGTTTTGCGAAGTTTGCGTTTAAATTTATTAATATCGATATAATCCTTATATCGAACTTTTGATCTTCTTGATTCTGCATTTCCCTCTCTCAGTAAGTAAGGATTAATATGTTATACTTCCATTTTAATTAGCTTCATTAAGATGTAAAAACTTGTAGGAGTAGGAGATTACATGAATATTTATTGTTGGCTATGTAGCAAGTATGCCAACATTCTAGTTGTATCCAGGTAGTATTTCATACTAATAAAGCTTGCATTTAACAACACGTTATGTAGAACACCGTATAATACTTTTTATACGAATCTTTTAATAGAGTAATTATCAGCTTAAGGCAGTCACTAAATGTTTAATGTAGTTTAAGAGTATTCATGCACTGACACGTAACAATCTTTTGCCCAATCCAAAACTCATATTTCGTTCCAGTATAGTCGCACTTATTCCTAATCGTTATATCCTTTAACTGGACCACCTACTTTCTGCTTATAATCATTCCTAACATCATTTATATAATCGTGTTGTTTCTGATCGACGACTCACCTCTAAATGATTTGTATTGCTAAGCTAAGGCAAATATATTTATTCCAATAAAAATAAATGTTTGTATTGATTTGTTGGTCTTCAAATATATACAGGGTGGTCCAAAAGTCTCACCCTCCTCTTAACTTTTAAACAATTTGAGTTAAATTAATGAAACTTGGGGGATCCGTACCATCTAAACGGAAGTTTTTTTTTTTTTAATCGCGCTCTAGGGGCAACCATCCGCATTGCCTCCAGGCGACCTAATGTCATAATTTCAAATTGGAGTGTATATTTTTGATAGCATATTTTGATTCTACGGTGAAATATAATAAAATATTACTTGAATTTTCTTTTACCCCCCTTGCCTATAGGGGGCAAAGATAGCAAAATAACCTTTCCGAAAATAGTTGCAAAGTAAACGTTTGGAATAAATTACTGGAACTTGGGGGATCTGCACCATCTAAAGGAAAGTGCGTTTTCATCCACTCGCGGCAAACAACCATTTTTTGGAAAAATATTGGGGATAGAGAAAAAAGATTGAAGGTATATATTCTTATTTTCCTCCATAGAATCCAAATTTGCCATCAAAAATAAACACTTCAATTTAAAATTTTTAAGTTGGGTCGCCTGGGGGCAAAGTTGGTGGTTGCCCCTAGTGCCCAATTACATATTAACAAACTTCCCTTTACTTGGTTACGGATCCCTAAGTTTCATTAATTTAAGAGGATTCATTAATTTTCATTAAAGTTAAGAGAAGGGGGAGAGACTTTTGGGCCACCCTGTATAATTGAGTAGTGTCCCAACGACGATTCATTTCAATATGATTTGTTATAGCTAAGCTAAGGAAACCACATTTATTCCAATAAGATAAATGTTTGTATTGATTTGGTCTTCGAATAGATATCATAAGTTATATAAATTATTTTACTTTTTTCTAAATATAAAATTAAGCTCGTTGCCACGGGCTTAACATCACGGACTTAACGCGGGAATTAACAGCCTCATTTGAAAGAGTTAGAACTCCAACTGTTTTTGCGAACGGAGAATTTAGGTATTATTTCATATTTTTTCGGATTTTTATTAAGATTCTAATGCTTTCTCCCTACTATTTAAGAATAAAATAAAAGCCACAAGAAGTGAAATAACAATGCATCGTTTACTTATGGTAATTTATTTAAATAACTTCAACGCGTGCTCGACATTACTTCGTTATTATTGTTGCAGTTGCCCAATAATCCTTATTTAAATAATTTAGTACTAACGAGGGAAAGGATAAAAATGTTTAGTTGTAATATTTTAAAATATTTCAGGTATTATTATTATTTTATTTTTATTTTTGTAACGGATATTATAGTTGTTTAGGAAAAGGCCAGTGATATATCAAGACTTAATTTAATATCTGATAAAATCCTAGAGGTATTATTTCATGATATCTATTGTATTAATACAGTTCCGGCCTTGGTTAGAACAAAAACAGTTGGATTAACCTAAATAATAGCCGATATGCCATAAGGCACTCGTTTCTCTGGTTCAAGGACCACGCTCAACTTACCTGTACTTTCCTTTTTTTCCTCTTGCTTCTATAACTAAAGTAATTGTAAGAAACAAATAGCCGATAGAGTGCATGGTCAATGATCACGCCCTCTCAAATATTTTTACAGTTATTCCTGTCTGTTAAAATTTTATTTTATTTTTTTTATTGCAAAAACAACATTCTTGAACAAATCTATAACGTCCGTATTTTTAGTTTTACAGAGTTGTTTTAAGTTTTCATACAACTCAAGTGCAATTTTAAAATACTGTGATTCATACTTCCCTTACTAGTGATTACTTCTTTTGTTCGAAACTTGCAAAAATTGAAAGATAAAATTAACTTTTTATATACTACGTTTTTAAATTTTCTGTCATAAATCCATAAATTTGAAATCTGTCAAAATGAAGATTGTAAATATGGAACATGCCAAAAGAAATAAAATAACTTGCTGATTTTTTCAGAACTAACTTTCCATACAGCACAATTTGCTGAAAACTATTTAAATTATGCTGAAAGATGGAATAAAAGTATTAAAATAATGCATTGTCATCGTGTTCTGAGCTATTCTAAAAGTTTCAAATGTTTAGCTACTCGCGAAGATAGTTAGAAATCAATTGCAAGATTTGTACTGGACAAACAAACAAGAAAGCAAGCTAATAAAAACGTAGTAAAAAGTACGGCGTTTAAAAAAAAAATAGCGTTTTACTCAATTCAACACTAAATTTACTGATATTTGATTATAAAAGAGATTTTTTTTTTTTTGGTTGCAGAGATAGGGTCAGGGGTGGAGCCCCGGCGGGAATACAACGTCGTAGACTTCCTGTGGAGCGGCAGTGGTTCAGGGAGCGGCGAAGAAGCGGGGGTGGGCACGGCCTGGGTCACCACTACTGTCTTTAAGACCAGAGTGGAGACCCTACTGCTGCCCACCCCCGTCCTCCCTGAACTTTGTTCGGCATGCGGATCCGCTCTATGTCCGGCATGTTCGGCTTCCGACTGTTCGTCCACAGCCTGCCTCCCGTCGACTACCCCTTCGACTTCTCCTCCGACGGTCACGGCACACCGTCCGAATAAACTAGTACCTCATCAACGCTACTGGCTCGTAACAGTCATCAAAGTCGATTCTGCAGTACCTGACATTCACGTTTTCGAGAGGAAGCTGGAAAATATTTATCGGCTTGCGTTTCACAGGTTGGTTACTGCTTTCGACCATTTAAACTTATTATAACTAAGTAGTTCGATTACGTGCAGAAAATCAGATGTTATTATCTACAATCTACATCATTAAGCTCAGATATAATTGCATAAAGGGGAGAATCGGATATGTATTACGGTGAGTATAGAGAGATGTGATATAGAGTTAAATTTTTTGAAGACGAATGATTAAACATTCACGATTATTATTAACTAATTACTGATAATACCAAAATGAATTTTCTAAAATCTTCTATAATATATTTTAAGGGCTATTTTCAAGACTCGGCGTCAGGGCTCTATACTAACGTTGTTAACGAGATAA
This sequence comes from Gerris buenoi, assembly GCA_001010745.2. NCBI lineage: Eukaryota > Metazoa > Arthropoda > Insecta > Hemiptera > Gerridae > Gerris > Gerris buenoi. The sequence goes on from KZ651737.1 coordinate 353,766, forward strand.
AATTAAGAGATGCAGTGTGTGACACAGGCTTAGAGTTCTCCGATGTTGACCTCAATGTAAGTGGTGTACCTACCTTGTTCCTTTCGTACATGTTATACGTTTTAACGACCGAGCAATCGCGATTAAGACGACGTAGCCGTGTAACATACATACGGCTCTGAAAGGCTGTCTCGGTAGATTTATGATAGGTTTAGGAAAGGTGTGGGGCGCGGCTCGGGGAATCGCACGCATGACCTTTTCCAATTCTGTTCAGACAGCAGGAGCAACACTTGAGACTGGACGGAACCAACGAAACCTTGTTCAAGAGATCTGCAGGCACGACCGACTTGAGCGAGGCGGTGTCTGTCAAGATGCATCACTTCAGGCGTCGCCAAGAACAAGGTGCCATGGAACTGATATACTCCGTGACCTTATCAGGTAGCACAGTGGACGCAGTGGCCGCTGCTAACGATATGAACTACGTCAGCGATAAGGAAGTCTCGGCTCAGTTGGGCTTCCCAGTTCTGACTAAGGCCGAACGTAAGTATTTTCTTCTCTTTTTTAAATTATTCCCTAGGGTCAAAGCAAAGAAAAGAAGAGAGTAAGCCGCCTTTTGTATCTCAAGGTTGTCTAGGCTTTATTAAACCTTCTGACATTTCACAACGGTTCAAAGCATGGTCGGCTGGTATACAAACCACGACTCGAGAAAAGCTTAGTCAGTAAGTACGTTCTCGAGAACAATGCATTTAAACTCTCCCAGTTTTAATTTCTCTTTTTAACCGCCTGAACCGTAGAATATTATACATGAAAAACGATTGAATCGTTTGATAAACATATTTTTATTACAAGAACTGCTCATTAGAATTAGACGCAGAAATGTTTCTCTACTGTCTAATGAAAACTTATATATTTTATATAATTAAACAAACTATAGGTTTGTTCCAACAACACTTCAAACCAGTTTGAAACTGTCCGACGCAAGGGCATCGGACCAAAATTGAACGCTTTTTGTTAATGCGCATGCGTCGGACAGTTTCAAACTAGTTTGAAGTGTGGTTGGGACAAACCTAATGTATATTAATTAATTGAAGTTCAGAAAAAAAGACGATTTTTTGTGTCTGATAGGGAGAGACAGACACAAGATATTTACCAGACACAAGATATTTACCAGACACAAGATATTTACTTTCTTTAATCTTTAATTAAGTTAATTTCTTCTTTCTTTGCTTTGGTGTATTTAAAAATAATTTTAAGTCTTGTATTTCTTATTAAGAAATGAATTTGAAGTAGAATATATTTGTATAAAGAAAATATTTATCAATCCAGTAAAATCACTTGCAATAAAAAATTATCTTGAATAGTCATTGAAATCATATAGGATACTAAAATACTGAGATAATGATTATATACTTGATTGAAGATACTACGGTAAGGGTACAATAGGGCGTTCATTTTTCAGACACCTATGAAAACTATAAAGTCAATTATCCAAACCGTTTGCCAAAAAAACAATTTTTAATGTAAAAAAGGCATAGAGAAGTAGTGTAACTTATCCACAATAAATGCAACCAAAAGACTTAACATATAATATTAGTTCTGACTTAGTTCTTGCAATGATTTTCTGGTTGATAGTAAAATGTTCAGTTTTTACTTTTCGTGATTGATTACTGAATATTATTTTTCGTGATTGAAATTTCTAAATATTATATTTAAGGGAATAAAATAATAAAATAATTAGAAAACGTCATGTGTTTTTCAAATGGGTATGATATTTATTCTTCAATTGCATTTATGTGGTTACTTTATACTAAGGCGATTTTCAACTATCTAGACTTAAGTGGTTAAATTTTAAAATATAAAGTCCCATTATTTTTTTTCCTTAAATTCAATCACTTGAAGTAGTTGAAAAAATGTGATTGAATTTATTTTGGTACATTAATATTGAATATTAGATTCTAGAACCTTTAACTTTTTATGGAATTTATTTTATTAAACATACATGTCAATGGGCTCTATAATTCTTGAATATAACGCTATAGCAGAATTTGGCTAACTTTAAAATTCGTATATATGACGCTCTACTTAACTTTATATCATATAATTGCGCTATAAAAAGAACTTTTTATATACTACGTTTTTAAACTTTTCTGTCATAAATCATAAATTTGAAACCTGTCAAAATGAAGATAGTAAATATGGGACATGTCGAAACAAATAAAATAACGGATTTTTTCTGAACTAACTTTCCATACAGCAAAATTTGCTGAAAACGAATTAAATCCTGCTGAAAAGTAGCTAAAAGTATTAAAAGAATGCATTGTCATCGTGTTCCGAGATATTCTATAAAAGTTTCAAATGTCTAGCTACTCGGGAAGTTAGTTAAAAATCGATTGCAAGATTTGTACTGGACAAAGAAACAAACAAGAAAGCAAGCTAATAAAAACGTAATAAGCATAGAACGGAATTATAATTTGTCCATATATCCAAAATATATCATTTAAACTGAAACTTCTTTGAAGCGCAACAACTTATGAACTGACACTACGCCTTTTTAATTATATATTAGTAATAGATGACAACGTTTTCAGACGCAATCTCAACTGAAGGGGAACTAAACCAGTAGATTGAAAAGGTGAAACTATATTTTCGCTTTTCTCTTGCCCCTGATAAGTTCTAAGTGTTAGAGAGTTGTTAACAGTAAGTAAGAGTTAGGAAATTCCCACGAACTCCGCGGTATATTATAGAAACAGCTTCCTCTGTTATGTAGGATAGTTCTTGTTAGGCTGTGAATATTGATTCTCGTCCTAAATGTACTTACCCAGAAAATCTTCCCGAGAAAGATTGAGTTTATCGATTATACAGAAACTTTGTTTACTATATCGTCATGACGTTAGGGAAAGCTTTCCTACATCAACCTCAGATTAGACTTGAGCAATAATGAACCTAGTTCGTACCTGCCTTTCGTGTGATTCGACCATTTTTACAATATCTCTTTAACAAACAACGAAGAAATGGTGAGTGCAAAAATATAATACCGAAAATCATTTATAACAACTCTTTCAGAAATAAATTTTAAATGTTAGTAGATTACTTTTGTATAACTAACTAAATTTGTTAGGCACTGTTTCAGGCATTGTATTCAGTTATTATGATATTTAGAGCTAGTGTTTTCATCATTCATATTTCCAATTATTAATTAATTATAATTCATTCTTACATTCTTATTATTTATTTATTTGGGATAATATAACAAGAAATTATACATAGGAATTTTTAGTACATTATACATTAAAATTGCATAATAATTAAGTACTTCAAATTTGTTTAGCAGGGCCGCAAAAGCAAAAGCTTGAGCGCGGTTCAGCTATTTAAGACTAATTTACATAAAAGTGCTTTTATAGTTTATACAAGTTGGTAGGAATTCTTTAGTGTTTAGTAACATTACTTTTAAAGATTATAATACAAAATTAAATAACAATAAATAGTAACTAGAGAGAAACCCTTTATTTACAAAAATAACAGTGATGCTGCCCACATAGAATGGGTTGCTAAACACACAGCGTACTGATCTATCGCGAGACATTACTAAAATAATAAAAATAATATTCTGTACAATTAATTAAATAACATAATAACTATAATAAATAACTATATTAATATTTTATTATTTTATTTAATTTTTAAATTGTTTTAGTAATTTTTTATTTATGAATGAAAAAAAAAAACAAAAAAAAAAACTCTAAATCGATGTTTTCAGTATATTATGTGTTAAATTGTTTTTTTTTGCAACTTACACTTATCAGATATATTTCACGTAAAATATGACAACAATGCCCAGATTAGAAATGATGAATGTTACTCCGAACTAGACTGTTACTGATTAACTTTCATTGTAATTTTTAGCCTATTACAAAACGCCGAAGAGTTTGGAGTTAGCTCAAGAAGGCAGTGTCTGGATATTTGTCATCGTAGCCATCTGCGTCGGTTTACTTTTCCTCATCATTGTAGTTTTCTACGTTGTCTCGAATAAGAGAAAAGGTGCTAAAGATATGGCTAAAGATGAAGTCGACCCAACTGCAGAAGTCAAACCAGTCCTGACTAACACAACTAACGACAAAGATAAAGTAAGTTATTTAGTTTTACATAAGAATAATATATCAACATGAGTTATAGTAGTTACAAACATTTAAATTAGCGACTAAGAATACAGAAAATATAAAGTAGTAGCTGTAATAATTAGATTAAAATAACAAATCGAAGTATTAGCTGGAATAATAAGATTGAAATAACAAACTATACTATAAGCATTAGCTCGAATAACAACATCAAAATAGCTATCTAGATTGAAATAAAAAACTATGAAGTACCAGCTATATTAGCTGGTATAATAAGATTTAAATATTAAACTATAAAGTATTAGCTGGAATAATAAGATTTAAATAACAAATTATAAAGTATTAGCTGGAATAATAAGATTTAAATAACAAACTATGAAGTATTAGTTGAAATAATAAGATTTAAATAACAAACTATGAAGTATTAGCTGGAATAATGAGATTGAAATAACAAAATATACTATAAAGTATTAGCTGGAATAACAACATCAAAATAGCTATATAGATTGAAATAAAAAAACCATGAAATAATATTTAAATATTAAACTATGAAGTATTAGCTGGTAGAATAATATTTAAATATTAAACTATGAAGTATTAGCTGGAATAATAAGAATTAAATAACAAACTATGAAGTATTAACTGGAATAACAAGATTGAGATATCAGTATCATGTATTAGGTGAAATAACAGGATCAAAAAGCAATAGCTCAGCCAAATCACAAAAAAGCCAAATCTAATATATCAGCCAAATTTGGCTGATAGTCGTTGCCTCGTCAATGAGGAAACCCATTTCAGTTGTCTTAAATACTTCTTAAAAAATCACATTCTTTTATTGCTACTATTATTGGTTTTATTTTTAAGCAGTTAAAAATAATGAACCGATGAATTTANAATAACAAATTATAAAGTATTAGCTGGAATAATAAGATTTAAATAACAAACTATGAAGTATTAGTTGAAATAATAAGATTTAAATAACAAACTATGAAGTATTAGTTGAAATAATAAGATTTAAATATTAAACTATGAAGTATTAGTTGAAATAATAAGATTTAAACAACAAACTATGAAGTATTAGCTGGAATAATAAGATTTAAATAACAAACTATAAAGTATTAGCTGGAATAATAAGATTTAAATAACAAACTATGAAGTATTAGTTGAAATAATAAGATTTAAATAACAAACTATGAAGTATTAGTTTAAATAATAAGATTTAAATATTAAACTATGGAGTATTAGTTGAAATAATAAGATTTAAATATTAAACTATGAAGTATTGGCTGTTATAATAAGATTTAAATAACAAACTATGAAGTATTAGCTGGGATAATAACATTTAAATAATAAACTATGAAGTATTAGTTGGAACAATAAGATTTAAATAACAAACTAAGAAGTATTAGCTGGAATAATGAGATTGAAATAACAAAATATACTATAAAGTATTAGCTGGAATAACAACATCAAAATAGCTATATAGATTGAAATAAAAAAACCATGAAATAAGATTTAAATATTAAACTATGAAGTATTAGCTGGTAGAATAATATTTAAATATTAAACTATGAAGTATTAGCTGGTAGAATAATATTTAAATATTAAACTATGAAGTATTAGCTGGTAGAATAATATTTAAATATTAAACTATGAAGTATTAGCTGGTAGAATAATATTTAAATATTAAACTATGAAGTATTAGCTGGTAGAATAATATTTAAATATTAAACTATGAAGTATTAGCTGGTAGAATAATATTTAAATATTAAACTATGAAGTATTAGCTGGTAGAATAATATTTAAATATTAAACTATGAAGTATTAGCTGGTAGAATAATATTTAAATATTAAACTATGAAGTATTAGCTGGTAGAATAATATTTAAATATTAAACTATGAAGTATTAGCTGGTAGAATAATATTTAAATATTAAACTATGAAGTATTAGCTGGTAGAATAATATTTAAATATTAAACTATGAAGTATTAGCTGGTAGAATAATATTTAAATATTAAACTATGAAGTATTAGCTGGTAGAATAATATTTAAATATTAAACTATGAAGTATTAGCTGGTAGAATAATATTTAAATATTAAACTATGAAGTATTAGCTGGTAGAATAATATTTAAATATTAAACTATGAAGTATTAGCTGGTAGAATAATATTTAAATATTAAACTATGAAGTATTAGCTGGTAGAATAATATTTAAATATTAAACTATGAAGTATTAGCTGGTAGAATAATATTTAAATATTAAACTATGAAGTATTAGCTGGTAGAATAATATTTAAATATTAAACTATGAAGTATTAGCTGGTAGAATAATATTTAAATATTAAACTATGAAGTATTAGCTGGTAGAATAATATTTAAATATTAAACTATGAAGTATTAGCTGGTAGAATAATATTTAAATATTAAACTATGAAGTATTAGCTGGTAGAATAATATTTAAATATTAAACTATGAAGTATTAGCTGGTAGAATAATATTTAAATATTAAACTATGAAGTATTAGCTGGTAGAATAATATTTAAATATTAAACTATGAAGTATTAGCTGGTAGAATAATATTTAAATATTAAACTATGAAGTATTAGCTGGTAGAATAATATTTAAATATTAAACTATGAAGTATTAGCTGGTAGAATANAGACGGAGTCCTCTCTCTAGGTGCTGTGACACCTACTGAGGACTCTCACCACATACATATTTTTTATTATTGTTTAGCTACTGAATGAGCGTTTTTTATACTTAAATTTTTCTATATTATTATTATTGGAATTGTATATTACATACTTTTTTAAGTGGTGGAATAAAGAATATTTATTATTATTATTATTATTATTATTATATAGCTATACCGATGAATGTTATAATTAGAATACACAATGAAATGATATTTTTGTCTAATTATTAAAGCTATTGCTTTTCTTCCAAATAACTACTATTAAAAAGTCGGAAGCAGTAAGACTTCACTAACAGGCCAATAATGCAAATATATTTAAACAAAATATTCTTATAAGTAGCCTTAGAAAGCTTTAGACAAGCTAGGCAAGCTGATAGACTCAAAAAAAGTAAGCATCTTCCAAACTTAAATTTTTAGCTATATCTTATGAGCTGTAATTATATCAATTTAAACTACACATAAGCAAAACATGGCAATTTATTACATCAATTACAACAAAATGACAAACAAAAGTTTTATAATTAATTCGTATTACACCGAAAAATATAAGTATTAGGCAACCAACTCGAAAAGTTTATTATCAGAAAAGAATAAGCCCGTTAAATATGGACAATAACTAGTGTTGTTTTCAAGGTAACAGGCATCAAAACTACATTTATTGACCTTTTATAAGTATGCAAAACCGAAAAAAAAAGTTTCCCTATTTTCAAAACTTATTTGATAGTTATCGCTTTGAGAATTATTTTTTTAATATTTAATTTTGTTTGCTGATATCAATAATTTGTCGGAAAAAAGTCTCGAATTTCTCAATTCTCGCACAACCACAGTGTCAAAAATATATAAAATATTCAAAAGATTGTTTGTTCTTTTTTTTCCAGAAGTTTTTTTTTAATTTTGTTTGAAGTTAATTAGTTTTCGGGTTAGAAGAAGGAATTGCTCAACTAATTCTCTAGCTACGCCTATATGAATATCCTTTTTTTGTTTTTCATTCCGATAAAGAATCAAACACGTAGATTTGATCAGGAAACAATAAACTGATTGTTTGATATTATGAATGAAAATGATTTTATTTTAAATTATAAATACATAAATCTTCCTTTTATACAAATCATA
>KZ651738.1:16013-36929 GCA_001010745.2 Gerris buenoi
CCCCCGCTCACCTCCTAGGAGTGGGGACTTTTAGTATGTTTACCTCCTAACTAGTCCAAACAAAGTCCCAAAGTCAAAAATTGTGTTCCTTCCATTTCCCTCTACAACTATTTATTGACTGGACTATAAGTAAATACATCAAATATATTTATTACCAAATTGTAACATTTTTTTTAATGATTCGCTTAGTATCTTAATATAAGAATTGAAAATTTACTTTTCTTATCAAAAGCTTGAGGATAAAAATTGGATATGTTTCCAGGATGGAGTTGTGAATATCCTGTCCAGGAGGCATGAAAATTTATTGAATTGTCTATTTTTCTTTGTTATTGAATTACTTTTGGAAATGCAAGAGTGAAAAAGGATTCCAATCTCCTCTGACAATAACATGGGTAGAATAGTAAAAAAATGGGTAAGTACAAAAAATGGGAAAAGTACAAAATTGGTACAATACATGGGTACAATACCATCGGTAGTAAAGTAAAAAGTGTATATCTCTGTTACTAAAAAATATTTAATGTAACAAAAGAATGAATTAAGAAAGGAACACTTAAAAATATAAGCTTCAATCTTCCAGGAATATAAATATAATTATCAATAAGGCAATAAAAATTATCATAACATAAGGAATACGATAAGATAAAAAGAACCCATCTATAATAAATCCTAGAAATTATTTTATAAAATACACTTAATTTTTTATAGCAAGCAAACAGTAGTTTGAACTCTACACTTTTTGTTTAATTGATGTTCATTGCACAAAACATGAATAAGGTTAGTAGAAACAGACATGTTACAAGGTTTTATTTTTATTATTTTTAAAAAAAAAAAAAATAGGCATAGCAACATTAAAAAGAAGAAGATTCCCTGATGAAAATGAGGAGGAGAAAGGAGGAAAAACGAAAAAAAATGGATTTCCAAAAAACAAGTAAAAACTTTTTGAAAAAAATTAAAAAAATAAAACGGACCTCATTATCAGAAGAAAGACGAAATTGTCACCTGCAACTGTAGAGGAATGGTAAGGGAAAAGGAAGGAACATTACCACATAGGAAAATATAATACGGACGGAATATTATCTATATAATAAGTATATAATAATAATAAAATAATCTATATAATCATAATGTTGTTATATAAGAGGATATACCTAATATACCAGATCCTATTAAAAGATTGACCAAGAGCTCTTTAGCGATTTAAAAATATAAAACTATAATTGGCAACCTTTAATTATGGCCTCGCTTATCAAGCATATTCTTTTATCTAACAAAATAGTAAACACTTTAATAAATTAAAAGTGTCTGATATGATTCAACTTTACGTATGGCAAACTTGCAAAATTGGCAAAACAGAATCTGCACTAATGTTAAGGAACTTATATCTTCATATAAGTAGTAGTAAGTCCTAGTAACAAGTGAAAAGTCCACTTGTTTGAACCTAGCAATCAAGACTTATTTAGGACCTCTAGTTGAGAGGTAGAACCCCTAAGTTGAGTTCCAGCCACTTTACACATCTCATCACTATTTAATGAACCGCCGATGCAAGTACGGTGTAATCATTAGTGAATCCTTATCTCCACATAGTATATGTACTATAGTTCACTCACCTAATTTTAAATTACCTAGTGACAATTTTTAATTAAGCCAAAATTGTGAATTTCCTACTTAAGCTAACTAACTGAAGATATGTTATACAAAATTTATTAGAACTTTTGCAAGTTAGCCAGTAAAGGGGACAATATACCAATACAACAACAGTTAATAATAAAAATAATATATTACAAATAATAAGCAATTTAATAAATACTTGATTATTTATTGTCATAGAGATTAATAATAAAAAAAATCAATAAGAAGAAATATGGCACAAAGATTTCAAAAATGAGCTTTACCGGCAGTTGTAGAAATTGATTATGTTACGACCACAAAGATATCAAACTATAATATTTTGGTTAACTAGCAATAATTATATTTAATTTATTAAATAATTTAGATATACATTTTATCATTGAAATAAGGCCTAAACTTAGGAATTTAAATTATTGAACCTTTTAAATATTGGACTTTTTAAAAGGAGTTAAATATTAGTAAAAAAACACTTAATAAACTTACTAATTTATTATTATAAGTAAGATGTTTCTTTGGTTTTTATAAATATCCTTGTGATCCATATTAATATTTATAATACAAAGTATACAATAAGCTATAAGGATCCGTGGAATAGTTTTCTTCCATATTTTATATTATTAAATAATAATTTATAAAATGATAGGTGTGAAATTATTTTTCTTAACCATATTTAGATTCCATGGACCATTAAGACTAAATATAATTTAATAAACCATCAATTTCTTGACATATATTCTGTTTTTTATCTTTTTCGGTGTCAGAAGAGTACATTCTTTCAGGTTAAAATCTTATAAAAATATTCGGTGGTTATAATCATTTTGACACTAAAGCCGTTCAATTATAGACACAAAAAATCAAAAAAAATAAAAATAATAAAAAATAGTTTAGTATTAATATTAAATCAATTAAATTTAAATCTGCCATTATGTAGAGATTATTATGAAATAAATTTTTTTAAAAATATGTACAAAAGAAAAGGCAAACTATAAAACACACAAAACTATTAAAACAAAGTCACGATTAAAAAAATGTATCAAAAATATATTTACAAGCGATTAAATCATTGACTAGAATCATGAATACGTTTTATGTATTTATATTTAAATTAATCCTTTCGTTCTCAAGCATTTAATTATTTTAAGAGTCACAAGTTAAACAATAAAGGCACTTTATTATTATAATTATTATTATTACAATTATACCTATACTAATTGAAATTTATTAAGTGATAATGTAAAAAAAATGAATGCTTTTATGGTATGATAAAAAACTGTTATAGTTCAGTATTCCACAATTACATATATGGATTTGACATTAAACATGATTTTGATTTTAGAATGGAAATGATATTATTAAAAGTAATTTTATTAAAGATACTCCCCAAACCTTTAATTAGCCTTCCAGTTAACATTTTGTTTTTCTTAAAGTAAAATTTTCTCCTCTGAAGATGGCGTCAGGACTGGATGGAATCAGCGCCTAAGCGTTATACGTTATACCTATACGTTATACCACAACAGGTTGATAATATAATCTCAATAATTAAGATGGATAATCTTAATCTATTTAAATGTCGTTGAATTGAAGATGAGAGTATTCCTAGTACACAACTTTTAAATGCACAAAGATCAATTTTTTTCCCCTCCCATTATACTTTTTATAATAAAGTAAAATTAAAAAAAATCTTAACGTAACTTAAAAATTAAAATTCTGGATAAATCTAGAGAAAGTAATAAAATACCGTTCCAATATATTTTAAATCCCTAAATTTTAAAATGCATGGAAAATCCTTAGTAAAAAAATAATGAATTACACCACAATCCAATAATTACTTTAATTATTGACCACATGAATTTAAGAAGTTTAACAGCCCTAAACTAATATTTAATTCATGAAATTTCTACAGCTCCACATTTAACAAGTAAACTAAAACGCTAATGACTTAATAAAAAAATAAGATGTAGGATTTTATTCATTTATTTATTTTTAATATCACCCAGGCAAGAAATTAATTTAAATATTATAATTAAAACCGGTGAAATAATAATTATAAAAAATCATCTAGAAGACAAAAATGGTTTGCATCAGAACAGTTAAAATGTCAGAGGTCTGGGATCTTGAATTTTAAATGGAATAAAAATTGAAAATAAATACAAGTAAAAACCTGTAAAAGTAGAGGGTTCGATACGACAGATTTAAAAAAAGGTTATATTAAAAAAAAAAAAAAAAAATTATTGTTAAGGTTATTCAAATAAAAAATAAATTGTTTAGCAAGCAATTAAAACAGCTTGTCAATATGCGTACAAAAGCAGTATTAGAGTAAAATACCCAAGTTGAAACAGTATGAAAAGGGACTAATTCATTCCAATATTAAATAAAGTGGTTAATCCGAACTAATTGGGACCGAACCCAGTTCGGATTAGCGAAAATTCGGATTAGGCGGATTTTTGTAAATTAACGTAGGAAAAGCTACAATTTCTGATTGGAAAAAAAATAGAAGTAAGATTGAGATGTTTTGCGCTACCTCAAGTGAAAAGACCGTTGAAAAACGTAGTAAGACGACTGTTTCATCTTACGATAAATTAGACGATGTGCTTTTCCTATGGTTTTCTTAAAAAAGACTGAACCATTTAGTGCAAAAACCTGTTCGGACACTACTGTACTTGATTCCGAAACACAATCACTTTATTTTCATAGTACGCTTTTAATTAATTTATGAAAATTTACTGGGTCAATCTTTTCTTTATGGTATTGATAATAAATAAATAATGGAAGTATTTTTACAAATTAATAATTGCTCTCAAATGTGAAATGAATTTCATTCGAAATTTATCCCATTAACTATTTGATACAGAATCCCTAATTTAAACTTATATACTTCCACTACTAATTATTATTGACCCTACTCAATTAGAAAAAATAGTCTTAGAAACAATTACAAGAGAAACAATTAAAAAGAAACAATTACTCGAGTACGAGTAATACGTCAATTACATTTAAAAAGTATTACTTAAATATGTTGTACACTTGTGTTAATTTAATATTTTTTAAAGAACCCTTGTCATACTAATAAAACTTATTTTAAAATAAATTAGAATTAGTATTTTTAGATTTCTAAATAAAAATAAGGACAAATAGTTTTAATAAGATCACTTAGAATTACTATTAAAATTTATATCGATATTTGGCTATTCAAAATAATACTTGAAGAAGAAACATTTAGGCCCTCCGCACACGGAGCAACTCAAAACAAACTGATTACAAACTCAAATCACCAACCAGTTGACTATGAGTTTCAACCTATGTAATTGAATGGGACACCCCACATGGAGCAACTCATTACAAACTGGGTTTGCTTTCTGTCAACTCAAAAATGACTGGAGTTTTCAGTTGGGTTTGTTTTGAGTTGCTCTGTGCGAAGTTCATTTGCTTGTGCAGAGAGTCAGTTGCTTGTGAGGAGGGCCTTAGACTTAATCTTCCTTAAAATAAATCAAATGAGAACTTAGATTAGAAAAACAACTATACAATATAAAACAAATATAAGGAAGTTGTATCACAGGGGCAATGTGCGGAGGGGAGAGGTGGGATTAGAGGTCAAGTGGCACTCAGGAGAGGAGTGGTACAGATGCAACGCAGTTTCTCGCATCTTGAGCAGAGCAATCGTTCCAGCTACAAAACACCCATTTATATAACTAACTTTTTCCTTATTGAAAAATTTAAAGTGAAATAAGTAAGAGCATAAGAGGGGGATAATACAATATTTCAAGTCTTCTCTGACCTCTTTTGTACAAGATGGAAAATGATTCCCTTCCCTAGCATAAAGCTTATTATACTTCAATAATCCTCCAAACCAGTGGTTCTTAACCAGGGGGCCTCGAAAGGTAGTTAGGTACTATATATATATATTATATTTGAAGATTTTAAGAGGGCCATGGTTACCAAAAGGTTAAGAACCACTGCTCCAAACCACAATACAAATATTGAATAAAGAACAATATAAACCAGTGTAATTAGTCACCATCAGTGAACTGATATTTAAAAAACCAATTAGAATTCCAAACCACCACTTAGAATTTCTTACGCCTCTGCAGTTGGAACTACCACAATCCCTCGCTATATCGCGGTTAACTATCTGCTGATTCAGTGCATCGCAGGTGAGTTTTTATGGCGAGCACAGTATTTTATACGGGTGACAAGATCTAGTAGTAGAGGGGTCTAGGCGCAAAAAACAGCCAGTAGTCTCATAAAGTTACTGTATAAATCATCATTACAATGCATATGCACTGTTATTATAAATACAATGTTTTATTGTTATCGTTATATTTTTATACAGTAGGTATTGACTATTCACAGTAAACTCATCTTTCACACTCATATAGCTTTACACTTGCGTGCTTTACACTTATCTATCACACTCATTGCTTGCGCTCTGTTATTAATGTGTAATGTAAAGGGTAGGGTGGTTATCAGTGCAGGGAGGGTTCTAATGGTGAAAATACATGTAAAAAAAATAAATAAATAAATAAATAAATATGGTGCTGCTACTTCGCAGATTTTCACCCATCGCGGTTGGTCCCGGAACATCATACCCCCAATAAACAAGAAATTACTGTATTACGAAGTTCTAGCACTTCTGACAGTGACCTCGCTTTGTTGTAAGTCGACAACAACGGTAGTCGAAACCGGTCTGTACCCTTATAATTTAGACAGTATACTGCTCAATTGAACTAATAACCATGCTTGTGATTTTTTAAACAATTTTTACCATTAATTCTTTATAATTATTAACACCTAGTCTCCAAAGAATGCTCCAGTTCAACCCACCAATCCAAGCTGACACCAGAATCTTCCTTCCCCTGAGAATAGTTATAGTAAGCAAAATGTAGACCCACATAACAGTAGCTAATATTCAATACAGACCAGTTGCGAGTATATTAGTGGTCATTAGCATCTCGGACCAAACATCCACTCATCTCAGTTGAAAGTAGTCAAAATCTAAGGTGGTAGAAAACTAATTTTGACATTGATAATGACAGTTTTACTTTTATTATTCATAAAAATTATTGTATAATTTTACTGAATGATGACTAATTAAAATGGCTTATAAATAATCAATCTTTGTTGCGGAGTAGCTACTAACAAACATCAATTTCCCATCTTGAAAAATAAGTCAGAGAGAACCCTTGAAAATTTACAAATATTTTATCAATTACAAACAAACAAAATTTGTAGAATGCTTACTCTTCTCAAGACAAAAAATATATTTTAAATGTATAAACAAAACATACTATAAAAAAAAATTATAAGAATTTCTTAAGCCAAGATAGCAACAAAGAAATAAAAAAATATTTCATTTCAAACATTAATTAATAATAAAAAGTTTGTAAAGCAAAAATAATTGTATGTTACACAAAAGTAACTCATAAAAAGGTTAATAATACAGAACCTCATGAGACTTTTTTTAACAATAAAAAAAATTAAATTAAAATAAATAAATCTTTAATTAAAAAAAAATAAAAATAATACCAGAAATGCGTTTGTTTAAAAAAAAAATGTCAATAATAAGAAATGTCCTTGTCTACTGAAAATATGTCACCCTGTTCTGTATGTGTGATATGGAAAATAGTAGGGCTTCTGAGGAATGTTATCAGTAAATCCACTTAAGTTTCAAAATTACATTCACTGTACTACGTTATGTTATCTTTGAACTCATTTAATTTCCATGTGATTTATTAAAAGCTATGGACAAAATTTTGACTATGGTTTAACAAGACTAATAAAAATACAAAACTATTGATTTAAAAGTCCTAAATTATACATTAATTGGCATTTTCAATTTAAAACTTCTTTTTAAAATTTAAATTCCTTACAACAGCAGATAAAACTTCACAAGCTAGCTCTCCCTACACTATATTTTACTAATGACAACCAAAGCTAGGAACACTTGTTGGGGCCATGAGTATCTGTGGAAATTGAAATAACTAACTCAACATTGATGCAACATATTGATAAAATGTCATGTTATGAGACATGATCAACATTAGAGGTATGTGGCTAATATGCATTTCAATATATGTCAAGGTATAATGTATTTTGGGACTGTTTCGTAAGGTTTTTAAAGCCGAGTGCGTAGCTCACAGTTTGCCAGTGTTTCGGCTATATAGAAAACAATATACAGTAACACCCCGCCTTACGCAAATCCAGAGATACACAATTTTCAAATGTATCCCAATTGGTTTAGTGAAATAGCCAGATTCTGAGTCAGAGTCAGATAAAATTAATCATATTATTAAGAAGTTGTTGATCTTGCCAAACAAATGAATTTAAAAGTGGATAGTGGTGACGTTGAAGAACTGGCGGATTCAGGAGCTGACAATTGATGAGTAAAACATTGAAGAACCTGCTTCCCAGTTCAATTGACGGTTGAAAACTTGACAAAAGGTCTAAGTTCAATTGAAAAAGGGATAAAAATTATTATTTGCAAAACATAGGCAATCAAGAAGAGAGCGATTCTGCTGCATAAGGAGTAAAAAATTTACTAGACGAAAACTTAAAGGAAATTTGGAAATTTTGCATGAACAGGAAACATCTTTGATCTGTTAGAGGACTGTACTAGAAAACTTCCTACATCAAAAACAATTTAGTTTTATGTTTTTGCAATACATAATAATATAATTTGTTGTATCACCTAAGATTTAATTACATACCCATTTCTCTTAAAAATTATGGTTTTCTTTAGCTCCTAGTCCTAATTAAACCAATTTGTATGTAAATTTAATAATATGCAAAATACTCTGGCTTATGGGAATTCGACTTAAGTTTGCGACTCAAATTTTTGTAAATTCGGGGTATTACTGTATTCATGTAAACCATGGAGGTGTCACCAAATGATTTCCCCCACCCTTCCTTCCTAGCGCGAATAGTTCAATTGCGGTGCATCCCTTTCGGGTTATATTCTAAACCAGAATAAATGATTAAAATACAATAGTAACATTTTAAAAGGATGTGTTTTTAAATGAAAAACATTTACTTTATAAATGGATAACTCGAAAATTATAACAGAAAAAAAGGGGAGAGGACTGGGTTTCATTTAGGTTTGAAGCAGTAAATTAAGGTCTTCTCACAGAGAGAAAAGATGGTTTGGAACCAACTTTTCTGTGAGGCAGCCAAAGATAAATCATGTCACACGGCAAACTAACTGTCTAAGATGTAAAAGCCTTTCTTTACATATCACACAGCCTTCTGGTCAATAATTAATAAGCTTAATTATGTTTAACACTTATAAATAATATAACCCAGGAAATAAAACTAGCCATAAACAACCTGTAAAATGTGTACACCATAAAAGTGGAAAAAATGTGATAAATATTAAGCAATATATTCAAAACACTCAATGTAAGTTTTTTTTTAATTTGAAATAAAATAAGAACTTATATAAGCTTGTAGATTAAATTTTTGCAAAAAACCATTTATACATTGTAACCAATTTATTATTTTTAAAAAAAAGCTAGTTTGTAAGAAATAAGGGGGGGAAAAAGTAAACATATTTTATAATTCTATCTAGGTAATAAAAATAATTGATTAAAAGATAACTTACGCCGACTTTACGAAGTAAATCTCCTACAATGTTCATAGCGGATATTCTAGGTGGAGCCATTGCCATGTTGATAGGGCTGTGTAGAGACTCTGGAACAAATAAACGACACACCACATTATTTTAAACTGTGATTTATTTTAACAGTGTTATAAATTATTTGTTTTTATAAATATAAATGTTAAGTTTTAAATGAAAAAATGTAGTCAGTTTGTACTAACTAATGAATACTTTAATGCCTCTAAAAATAATAACTAATAACCATGAAAATTATTCATATTACCAATCAATATCTTGTAGAGTATATAACATTTATAGATCTGTATGTATTTTCTTTTATAAAAAGTAATAATCATAAAAGAGTGGAGATTGTCCAGATGAGAAGCTACAAACTACAGTATGCAGGTTATGAGTTGACTTTTGACACTCAGATTGGCCAACCTAAATGAGGAAAAATATAAAGCTACTAGGCTTGAAGGAGGGGTGGGATAGTGACATTTTTGTATGTCTAGTTGACCCAACCTTCTAGAATTCAAAATACTGACTTCTCATTGGCTCCCCACCCCAATTTTCCGGATTTTCCTGCTGTGTGAAAAGTCAAAACTTATAATGCGCAAACTGCAATAATAATCTGAGCCTCACCAGCCAAAAGAACTTTTTACTTCTGTTGTAATTTATGGCAACACTGGGCCAGCATGCCTACTCTTGCTATACATAATTAGAACAATAGACCACGTTGATTGCCATAAAGAATTAATATACTATTTTTAAAACAGAAATAAATATGAAGTATTTCAACTATATGCATTAGATCAGGCGTTTAGAATATAAACTATACACGGAATTAGTTTTGCTTGTAAGATTTGTTAATCTCACTAGTTTTGGTAATTAAGTCATATCTGTACATCGTATTCTCACATTTTTTCCCTCCATTTTTTTTTTTTTTCCTTATGGCACGTTCGAAAAAAAAACTACCAAAATCACCGTCACAAAATAACCCTCACAAAATCACTGTCATGCAAAATCCGTCACAAAATCTACCAATGACAATAACTTGAGTAAAAGTTCACCGAGTTAGTTGAAATTTGGTACACATGTTCATTTTACCAATGCCCAGGCTAAGTTCGTTGGACAACGTTATCCGCCCAAGCGTTCACGCGCAACGCTCGCGTAAACGTAAGCTTCAAAAATGTTAAGACGGGAAAAAGTGTTATTAAGGAAGCCTGTTACTTGACTTGTTTTGTTTATTTTTGTTATATATGTCAAATGTCACTGATTTCAATCTAACAATTCTTCCATCTAACAATTATTTCATTCTTTAACAATCATAATCTTTAAATTAATTTTTTCTTATATTCAAAACATATTTATTGTAAGATGCTTGCTTTAATGATACTTTTCTTTTAATTTTGCCTTAACTCCTCTAGGTACAAACAGTTACTTTTAATTTTGTCTCTTTTTTAACTCCGCCATGTATAAGTAGTTAGCAACGAATACGTACTTAGCAGTGTGATTTTATAATTTATATTTAATGAAAAATGTAAGGAATTTTGTTCCTACCGGGTGTCCCACGACACCACACGTATTTTATTTTTTTAATTGTTTCTTTTTAGATTCTTAGAATAGAAGACAATTTGTTTTTGTAATTAAGTCAACATTTAAAACTTATCATTAAAACATTAACTACTCCTGGACTATATGGACTATTATTGTCTTTATTGCAACAAAAAAGTGTACGAGATTCTTAAAATGTAAAAATTAAAAAATTAAAAGATTTAAAAAAAGATAAAACTGGAGGAAAAAAAAAGATTAAGGTTCAGATACGACATATTTAACTAAAGCGGTCAAAACTGATCTGTGTTAATCAAAAGCTATTGTGGTTTTTTGACCTTCAACTAATAAATTTTGCTCTTTTTTTATTTTTATAATTACTAGAAGTGTTCGTCACACAATAATAAATATTTTTTCTTGATAAAATCAACTTTTTAAACTTAAGTTTATTCATACAATAAAGACTTAAAATATGTTTTTTTACAATAGAATTATTGCATATTTTAAATAACAGATAAAATATGGAAATCAAATTAAATTTATGTATACTTTTTCCCTATCATATACAATACAAATAGTTGAGAAGACCTTTAAAGATAATGAGCTATTGTAAAAATAACAACATTATATTATATAAGACTTTTAAGTGAAGTGCATAGCAAGTTTCTAGCTTATTTTGTTTATTTATTTATTTTTTTTATATTTTTTATCATCCATTAAAAATAATAATTGTTTAAGAATAAAGTTTACATTTTTCTTAGTAAATGTATGTATAAAGCTCTTAGTAAGTAAAATGTATGATTTAAGCATGAGGGCTTAATACACAAAAAGTAACTTATACAGATTCTTCTGATACTAGGTTGTTCTTTTTGGAATCTGCGCATTTCCTAATTTAAATCAATTATAATGATCCATTTGGCATTATTAACAAAGCATAGATGCAAAAATATATTTAAAAAAATATAGATGATACATGCATCAATAAAACATGCAAAAAGAAAATATACAATAGAAAAAACCAAAGGTCAAAATAATTATTTGTGTATATGACATCAGCATCTCCGGCAGGCTTGTGATTGCAAGAAGGTGTAACAGGCAACTGAAGTTCAATGCTAGAATAAAGAGGTATTGTATTGAAGTGTGTGCAAATGATGATCTATGATCTGATTTTATTGTAAATGTATTCCTACAAATTAATTACATATGAATAATTTAAGGAATTATATGATATTTTTATTTATATAGTGTATTGAGGTATTGGCAATAAGGATATCAAAACTCAATATAAAAGTTAATATACCATTTTATTAGGATTCATTTCATTTTTTTAGACATCAAATCAGGCTTCTTACAAATAGTAGGGTAAAATAGGCAATTATGAATAAGATTGATATTGTTATAAACTTTGAACCATTTCATTGTGCAAGAGGGTTGTAACGAGGATGAAAACTTGGGTGGCTGATAACTTACCCCAGCCAAACAAGTTCGATAGCAAAACTTCTACACAGCAATGAAAGGATTAAAAACAATATCAATTAGTATATTTTTATTTGAGTCTTCAAGGGTTATCAATAAAAGCACTTTTTTTTTAAAAAAAAAGTTGATTTCTCATCCCTTAATTGGGATATTGTCAAACCTCATTATGAAGTCACGATGTTTCTTTTTAAAAATCTTCTTTAACAACTAATCGGTAAAGAAGATTTCTCAAAAGAAACATCATAAGATATCAATTAAGGGATGAAAAATCCTTCTTTTTTTTAAAAAGAAAAAAGAAGTGTTTTTATTAATAACCTCCGAAGAATCAAAGAAAAATATTAATAATAAATTAATATAAAGGGGACAGCAAAGGAAACAAATAAATAATATCAACTTGAAAACCAGTATATTAAATTTGTTTATATCTAATATTATAGAGCTAATTTACTTTAAGTGCAAATAAATTCCACAAGACCATGAGTTTAGTGTGGGTTAGTTAAATCTGGGGAAAAAGTGCTAAGAGTGGATTAGATGTATGTGCTGTATAAAATTTCATTTTACTAGAAAAATAAAATTTAATAATTTAGGGTAATTTGTTAATCATAATTTGTAATTATCATAAAATACTAGACATATAAGTGTGGGGGATTCATCCTACATTTACCAAAAAGTCGCAGCTTTCTTCAGATAATTTTATGGTTATTGTAAGTTGATTTTTAAAAATTATACCAAAAACCATCAGATTATATGAAAAAGGCTACAATGGGAACTGAAACCGGTTAATTGTTATAACACAATAATTTTTTATAAAGATGTTTGGTTATTGAACAACACCTCATTTATGACTAATATTGTCTTAGCTATCAAATGCCTATAATAAGAAACAAATAAATATTGACTATTTAACAACAAACTTTAAGTATATAATACATCTCTGTGAATTTAAAACAAATTAGTAGAGGTGAATATTTTTGAAACTACAAGGGTCAAGTAAAAAGTAAGATTCTCACATTTTTTTTCAGGTGTAAGGCATTTTTTATTGCTATAAAAAAGTATACCATCTGAAAGCTTGTGCTTTAAACTATTTTTCTACATAGTCACCAGATTTTTCTACGCATTTTTCCTGACGAGTTATCCACTTCTGAAAACCTGAGTCGAAGTACTCCGCCGCCAGGCCCCCAATGAACTTGGTGACCGCTTCCTTCACCTCTTCATCTGTACTGAAGCGTTGTCCACCCAAGTGTTGTTTCAATTTCGGAAACAAGTGGAAGTCGCTGGGAGCAAGATCAGGGCTGTAAGGGGCATTCAAGCAATTTCCAGCCGAATTTGTCGAGTAGGGTAGAGGTCTGTCGATAGACATGCGGGCGCGCGTTGTCGTAGTGCAGCCTAACGCCTTTGGTCAGTCTTCCTCTCCGGCGATTTTGGATAGCTTTTTTGAGTTTCATCAACGTCTCGTAGTACCTGTCTGAATTTATTGTGGTCTCTTTAGGCATAAATTCGGTAAGCAAGACGCCTTTTCGGTCCCAAAACACCGTAACCATCACTTTTCCTGCGGATAGTGTCTGCTTAAACTTCTTTGGCGTAGACGATCCAGGATGGCTTTTTTTTTTTTTTTTTTTTTTTTTTTTTTTTTTTTTTTTTTTTTTTTTTTTTTTTTTTTTTTTTTTTNGATCAAGCAATTGAGTACATCAAGCAATTGCAGTACAGATGAAGAGGTGAAGGAAGCGGTCACCAAGTTCATTGGTGGCCTGGCGGCGGAGTTCTTCGAAGCGGGTTTTCAGAAGTGGATAACTCGTCAGGAAAAATGCGTAGAAAAATCTGGTGACTATGTAGAAAAATAGATTAAAGTACAAGCTTTCAGATGGTATACTTATTTATTGCAATAAAAAATGTGGGAACCTTATTTTTACTTGACCTACGTATTTTGAGAAAAAATGCGAGACCTACGAAAAAATGTACAATTAAAATTTAAATATTGACAAATTTACACAAAGACTTTTCAAATACCAACTTTCATTATTTGTTATAAATAAATATATATTTATTAAAGTGTTGACTATAATTTTATCAAATAGGTAGTATAATAAGCTAGCCAGTAAAAGTAGAAAACTATCAATAGCCGATTAGAAATAGAAAAGCTTATGTAATCAGTGTAAAGTATTTATAATTAAATTTAATAAATTCAATTTTAACAAATTTAGTTTAAAAGAGGGACTTTCTCAAAATATATAATTAGTTTAGAAAAATAAATAAAAAGAAGATAAATATATCAAGCATAAAAAAAAGCAAGCACGGACAAAGTTTGGGTTGAAATAAATAAGCAAAATGTTGTTAGACAAATCATTTATTTCCAAAAATTATTCAATTTTTTTTTTTTTTTTTTGTATTATTATAGGAACTTAAGTTGTCTAAATAAAAATAAGTTTAGTCTTAAATAGTTTTTTTCCACAATACAGAATACATTACATTTTGCATTATAAATAAACTAAAAAATGGTTTTGTCTCAAAAAAAAACATGAAACTTTAGAAACTATTTTAACAAATTATAAAATAGTAATATTTATCTTTTATAGAAAATTATAATGGACATTTGTCAACTTATATTACTTTAAAAAATGATTTTTATATAGTACTTTTGCAATAACCACCTAAAATATTTTTTTTATTTTAAAGTATTAAACTTCTGTAATTTTTTAATTGTAGAATATATGCTTCTATATATTTCTTTAAAAAATATAATTTATTGAGGAATTTTAAATTTAACTAGTTGGAACACTTAAAAGAGAATGATTACTAATAATAATCATTCAATTCGTTACAAAATAATGGAAGTACCTGCAGTGGCGTACCAAGGTATTGTGGTACCCGGGATGGGATATTATCTTGCCACCCCCTCAGAACGATTTTGGGGGTGTTTTTTTTTCTGCCACAATGACACCCCCTAAGGCTTGTGGCACCCGGGGCGGCCCGCCCCCCACAAACCCACCTTGGTACGCCACTGAGTACCTGATGGGTTTGCTTCTTTTCAAGTCAGTTGGAAAAATAAAAATCATGACATGAGGTTGGCATGCAGATGGCCCCGTTTTTATATTGTTTTCAGAGCATAGGATACTGAAAACGTAATATCTTTTAAATGCAAGCACATCGGCAGATATACTTAAATTCTCATGCATAAACATACAGTCCCCTTAACTCAGCTACCTGAACTAAGTGTCTCATTTATAATCCCCACTATACATTGTCCGAGTTAACAGCTTTGAAAGGTTGAGCGTCCAAATTAAAAAAAAAAAAAATGATTTTTGGTTTTTTAAACTGGATGAAGATCCACTTTTAAATTAAAGTGAGGACTTTAATTCTGTACATCACATTCGAACAAAAGATTAACTTTAAAATTAAGTTAAATGGCAAAGCAGAAAACAAAGAGCAGTAATGTATTTTTTTAAAAAACAGTATTTCTTTAAAAAAAACAACAAAAGTCATAAGCTAATTTTAGTCTTTATAAAGCATATAAGGAAGCAATATTTAAAGCTTTAGTTATTACAGAATAACAGAGAATAATAACAGTGGCAGATAGTCAATGCGAAAGTACCATATTTTCAAACGGAAAATTTAACGTACAAATTATTCTTATAGATTAATTTGTACCTAGATTATCTTTCTAGGACTGAAATTCCCTATTATCTAATATTGAAGCGAGCCATCTGAAATCAGATTAAATGCAATGAAACAATTGCAATAATAAGAGATAACTATCAAGAGTAAATAAATTCAAAAATAGTTCTTGTATGAGCATGCTATGAGGGACAAGTCAATGAATAAAACTCAAAAAGAAACATTTATGTGTTGGGTTTTAAAACACTTTATTCTGGATTTATTGGAAAGAAAACTGATAAATCTTTAATTTAGTACTTTGTTATTTATTACAAGTAAACTTTAAAAAATAGTTGTATAAAGGACTGGGTTATTAGAAAAACTTTACTTTTACTGTTCTTTATATGTTTAACACAATGTTTAAAAGCTGGTTACAAACGATCTGGTATACCTGATAGTTTAGACTGGATAAACTGTCAGGCATATTAAATCGTGAGTATCTGGCAAAAAGACACTAAAGTGCTCCACTAGAAGACTCATGTGTGAAGGTTCAGTTTATACAATAAACACTTAGACTATTACTTTTTAGAATAGTGCTGGAATCTTCTCAAACCCAGTGTTATTTTAAAAATGAAAAAATGTCAGTCCAATTATTTTGTATCTATACTGTAATGATTGGCACACACAAATGGACCACAAATTAAACAATATTAAAAACCCAAAAATAAAGTAAGGAAAGCTCGCTTCAATTATATTTTTATGGAAACCACAATTCTATGGCTCTATATAAAATAAAATAAAAAATATTAAAAAAAGGAATGTTACAATGTTTTTGCTTTTTTAAAAATATCTACTTTAACTATTAATAAAATATGTAAAAAGTACTTAAAGTAATAAATTATGTTAATTTTTTTTTTTTTTTTATTTTAGGAAAGGAGAAAATAGCTTTCTTCCAAAAAAAATAGGACGTATTTAATTAGTAATATAGGAGACAAAATAAAATAAGTTAATATCACATTAAATCGAGTTATAAAAACATTATTAAATAAAAAAAAAGGTAAACAATTAATTAATTAATTAAATTAAATTATGATGTTGGAGCGCTCTGGAAGCACTATATATTATATATTTTTTTGTCAATCGATAAAGTTTAATACAAAAATTTGTGTAAATTTGGACCCTTTAAACCCATTAAATATAATTTGTGATTGATTAATTTCATAGAATATCTTATATTAACATGATAAAAGGTGGAAAAAACCAAATATATTTAAAAACAAAAAAACATGCAATAAACATTGTATATTTATGATTTTCACCCCATTTATGCAAGCTCCACCAAAGTGCATGCAACATCTTTATTAAAAACACTTATGGATTAACGAAAAATACAGGTAGGCTATTTGAAGATTGATGCATGAATAAGATTAAAGAAATATAATTCTAAACATTTTCTGATGAATACCATGTAAAATCTAATCTACAACTAACAAAGATTAATTTTGATAATTACTTTTTTTATATTAATGCCATAGAGACTAGAATAAATATTTTTATTTGGATATGGTTAATTGTCTAAATAGTTATTAACTATAAATCAAATTATAATTATTATTAACTACGGGAAACAGACAGAGAAAAACAAGCTCCTGCGCCGGGGTTATTATTAACTATTAAAATTTTGGCAGGAGGTATTTAGCTATCAGGTTTAGAATGAGTAGTGGTATATAAGGTTGGCTGAGCCAGGCATAAAGCTATCTACCGTGCTTGGCATTAAAGCAACACGTTATCTCTAGGAGGTAATGTTAATGTCTGCGCCCCCAATCTTATACAACATAAAGCACTATCTTGGAACCCGAATAAGATTTTAATCTTCTGATTATAATGACTCTAACGATATAGTCTAATGCTAACTATTAAAATTAAAATTCAAAATAAACTATTAAGAATAAACTGAATGTCCGATGTTAGAAGTTTTAAGGATTAGAGTTGTATAGAGTAAAAACTTAGTTAAAAATCTTATTTTCCCAATCCAGGGTAGCAGGGTGAATTGTTAAATAAAATTTAATAACCTTTACGATTGGCATCATCGTGATGTTTTCCAGTTGCGATTTGTCTTGATGGGTGTGATTCCCCAAGCTTTGCTTACCTTCAGGGGAGTTCATGGTGTCATGTTGATAGGAACGGTTAAATTATTTAACCCGTCAACTCAAGCTTAAATGAAAAGCTCTTCAAAATTAGCTTCTAGCACTAGAAGCTAAATATTAGGACTCATCGGTGGTCACCCATTAGACACCCACCAACTTAATCCCAACAACTAAGTACTAATATTTGGTTAATATTTAGCTGATTGAATATTTTTCTTAGTGGCTATTTACATCCTTAAAATATACCTTAACCGCATGTCACAAAAAAATAAATGTTTTTATCATAAATATACCACAATTTTAAAACATGCAATAAATTAGATTATATACATACAAATTTTATATCCTGTACATAAAAGATATAATTTAAATGTTGTGTCATTTTTGTTAATGTATTTTAAAAATATGTTAGTAATGTCAAAAAAAAAGTGCATCAACCTTCATTACCCTTTTTGTATTTTTACCTTAATGAATAATTCTATAAATTCTACCCTTTAAATATTTATAAAAAAAATTAATAATTAAACAAACACATTTACATTACTGTCTTACTAATAGTAGAAACTTAATTATAATAAAACTTAAGTTTAATTTAACTTAAAACAATTAAGTTTAGATCCAATGTTTATTTTATTTAAAAGAAAAAAAATCCCTACCCCTTATATTGCACATAATATTACTTAAATTTTATTAATAAAAAAATCTATATTGTTTTTTTTATTTAGGAAGAAAAATAAAATAGCCTGTATGTAGGAATAAAATAGGCGTATTTGGAAGTAGTTAATCAGAGACTGGAGTCCAATCATTAAGTTTTTTACCACTATTGAATCAATGTAAACAATCTTTTATTTTTTTATAAACAAAATTAAGAATTGTTGAAAGCAACTTCATTCCAAGGAACATTCTTAGGTAACAAGAAAGCTGAATTTAATCCAGTCTTAGACTAACGATTTCCAAACGTAATCTAAGGGAAGATATGAAGTAGATTAAGGCACTTGGATATTAATTTGAAATTTAATAAAATGTTAATTTAAATAAAGGAGGAATGCATCGGTTGAAGTAGCAGAGAAGAAATAAGGCAAAAATCAAGACAAGGATATAACTCCACTCTTCAAATGACTAAAGCTAGCTTTTAAGGCCATGCAGCGAGAATCGGTACTTTGGTTATTTCTCTGGGCTATTCTTAATGCGAATGCCTATACAGCTAAGTCCGAGGCTAAGGTTTCTCGAAAGCCTACGAGTAGAATTTTTACGCTTAACGGTGTTTAGATTGTTATTTTGAATACAACCTGGGTTAGTTCGGTCGAGGGAATTGATTTTATTTGTTTCAAGGACTAGCGAATTCTTGCCCGTCGATTCTTTGGTCTTCTCTCGCACGCTTACTTCTTGCTTCAGATCTAAAAAAACAGAATAAAATTTAGTTATAAAATGCGAATGAGCCATAGATTAATTTATTATTGAAAATAGGTTGAAAATTTCAGGCATATACATTTTTGCTTTAAAATCAAAAATTTGATTTCATAAGGGTCAGGATTTGCTGACCTTCATATAGTCATGAGCACAAAATTGGAATGGTTTATACAGAAACAACATGGGTTTCAATAGAAACTGTCTCGAAAATAAATTAAACAGATAGTAGTAGAAGTAGAATAGTACTTCCTACCAGAACGGGTAGGACGAACCACTTGTTTGAACCTTGCAATTAGGCCATCACTTAGGCCCTTTTTACGCCCTGTGGTAGAGAATTCCAGCCACTTCACACATCATACATTGTCCACCGAAGCGAGTATGATGTGATCAATAGTGAGCCATATAAATCAGAGTGTCACGGTGAGGAATCGAACCCCATCTCATTCCACTCATGATTCAGTGATGGCCGAGCAGTCGTGGTAAGTAATTTAACCCACACGGTCACGCTGGCTCCCAATGTAACAAATAAGGTTAGTTCTAACCAAGCAGTAAACTGTCTGCGGGATCGTCGGAGGCATGCGTAATGAATAAAAGCCGTTCCAACCCAACTTGTGATAGTGTTTCGAACCGTCCTCCAAATAATCCTCTGACAATACCAAGTACTGTTTCGTATGACAGGCACAGTCATGACAATTATCACACGTATCAACAGGAAGGTTATTCAATGTATTTAATATGGTGTGTGAATTATAGTCCTCAGCTCTTTCCAACCTGACATAATTTTATTTTTTTACAGTACAATGTTAGCGCATGCGCATAAAACCTGACCTCAAACGATCTGCGGGACAGTAGAAATAGGGTGTTTGGAACAAACCTATTATGAAAATAATAAATTATTTCTTTATCATGAAAGAATAACAGCAATTTAAAGAATTAACTCTTTCGCTGATTTAGAAAAGTACACACACAACATATGAGATTAGCATAAACAGGTGAACTAGTGAGGTCATTGTAACCTGGGTTGTCAGGTAAACCTGTGCCAGTTTAAGGTAACCTCAGAACAGGAAATAACAAAACTTATTTTAAATTTTCGTACCTCTTGCTTCATCTTTAAGGCGCTGAACAAGTACTTGAAGTGCTTCCTTCTCATCTAATTCAGATTCTAACAAGACATTCCTTTCTAGAGCTGAGTTTAACTGAGCTTTGAACTCACTTAATGAAACTGCGGTAGCTCTGCAACATAAACAAAATAAAGTATAAATACACCAAATTCAACACTTGGGAATAAATATAAAATTATTATTAAGGCAATGACAGATTTAGTTAAAGTAACCAAACAAAGATTGCAATTTGTATTTGTCTAAAAACAATTAAGTAATCTTCTAAACACACTTCAAGAGCTAAGATAGCATAAATCCCATTTGTTAAAAAACTATTTATCTCAAAAAAAGAATAGTTAACTACTAAGAAAAATAATTTATTTTTCTAAAAAAAAATATATATTTATAAAAATAAATTCCT
>KZ651738.1:38641-52259 GCA_001010745.2 Gerris buenoi
TATGGTAATAAAAAAAAAGTAATAAAAAGTTGAGGTCATAAAGAAAAACGATGGCAAATGTGGGGAAAATGAACACTTATTGATATCTACATTTTTAAAAGCATTATGCACTCATGAGGATGGAGTAAGATAAGAATAATAATGATGACAATATCTCAACATGACCTTGAAGATGTGATTATTGCCTTGTATCTTATCTAAACGTACCTATGTGATCGTTCTAAGTCGTCGTTCTTTTGTTCGAGTTCTCGTATATATTTGACGTAATCTTCTTCCCTTTTATGCCACCTGGATCGGTCCTCTTCTAATTCACTAATGCGAGATTCGCACCCTCGCTGTAAGTCTGAATACTTCTCCTGCAATCAAACATTAAGGGAAATAAATTAAATTAAGATTGTAGATAAAAGCTGGTCTAGAAGCTGGAAGTAGTTTAATCGCCCATAAAAATACAGAAAATTTGTCAAACATATCCAATTGAGGATGAGCAACTTCTCTTTTTATTCCTTAAGGCTAGGCACATACTTAAGGCAGTATGAGCCTAGCCTAAGAATTGTAATATCCATTCAATAGTCACTTGCTCAAAACAAATGTACTTATTGTGGTCATTTTACTCTTGTACCAATATGAATTAATTGAACTTATTAAGTACAGTCGACTCTTATTAATTCGAACCATCGATAATACAAATTACTTGATAATTTCTCCGCGGGTCAGTTAGGTAAATCAAAGAATGCAAAAACAATGCATACACACTTGATACACTCGGTTATACAAAGCCATTATCGTCACTGGAGGTTTGAAAGCTTTCAATAATTCAAAACTGAAGCAATTTCAATTCAATCAGTTGAGCTTCAAAATTTAGTTGCCTGATTTGACCCAAACATACATACAGACAAACATTGCAAGTTAAATAAAAGCTTGTAAAAAGGGCCATTATTTATACGTTTACCAAAACATATATAAAAAAATCGGGTACGTGGTACCTCGGAACTTTTCCTCACTTCAGAGGCCACTAAAGTGGCCTCACTACTGCTTCGCAGCAGAAAAGAAGCCACTAAAGAGGCTCATGCTGCTTTGCACCAGGAGGAAGCAGCATTAGTCGTGGTCAGTACTTGGAAAGGTGCCCGTTCTGAACTAACTGATTTATCATCATTCTTTCAGAAAAAAACTTATTTTTAATACCTATATTTTAAGTTTGGCGGTATTTTGACAGATGTAAACAAACTTTGACGTCAAATTATTTGAAAAATAAATAATTATATTCGCTTATAACTTTTAAACTAATTATTGGAATTTCATCAGTTTTTTTTATTTTTGTCCCTTAATTTTTTCCTGTTCCAACGATATGCTGTAAGTCAAAAACCTATACGTAATTTCAGTATTATTAACCGTTAAAGTTTAAAAATTCAAAAATTTATAACTTCAAAATGGCGGGCAATATTAAAATGAAATTTGGCGGGGTTGTTTGTCATACAGAGAGGTACATTCATGCCAAATTTCAACTGGATCAGAACTATTTTCGTTTTATTACGATTTTTTTAAATTTTTGCTGACTAAGCAAACTGGGTTCAAGATGGCGGAAAAAGTTGATTTTCCGGGCGGCACAACTACAGGTTAGGACTGATTTTTTGGCCAAGTTTCAACTCTCTAGGTTAAACACCTTGGGCGCTACGATGATAACACACATATATACGTAATGCTGAAAACCACTCAGGAGGTCTTAAAAACACCTGAAACGGATAATTCCGTTGAAATCTCGAAAAAAAATTTTTTGGTGAAAACAATACTTTTCCTACTATTAGTAGTGAGGAAAAGTAAAAATGTTTTGTTCATATTATTTAGGTAGACATTCTAAATGACTAAATTGTGTAAAAATGAAGTATGAGTATGATGTATGTTGAGTACAAAGAGATATTTAGCCTAATGTACTTAAGGAAAAAGGAATATCATACTTCTGAATAAGAAAGTGATAATATCCCTTACTCAAATTAACTATTATGACCAAGACTATTCCTATGTCAAATGTTCATACCCACCCAGGTCATGTCAAATTTGCAAAGAAAGAGAGGGGCACCAAACTAAAAGAGTGCCTTAATCTCTTAGTATATGACTGACACAATTTTTTTTATTGATAAAAAATAATGTCAAATTAGAAGAGGAATTAATATTTTAGATTAATTGTGAAGACTGTGAATCCAGAGATAAGTAACAGCACAGCATACATATTCGTCAGACAGAGGCATATATTGAATTCATCAACCTTCATTATTAAATTTAAATTGATAATACCAGAACTCTCTACAGAGTCCACTTGTCTTACTAAAGTCCAGGGGGTAACATGCAAGCTTCAATAAAACCAGTATGATTGCAACAACAGTTAATGTAAACAATAATTAATAACTAAAAAAAATAATTACGAAGTATTCTTTTTTCGGAGTTTTCCACTTATGTTCTTTACAACACAAAACATGAAGCATATTAAGTACTATCAAAGTTCACTCATCATAATAATTAGAGTTGATAAAAAATGACATAAATATTTGTGGAATATAATAGTTTAGGTTGAATGAAGCCGACTTACTTTTAAGGTATCGTTTTCTAACTGTAAGCGATTGTTCTTTATCCTTAAATCTTTGATTGTCTTTTGATCCTGTTCTAGAGCACTTTCGAGTTCACGTTCGAGCATTTGAGAGCTCTCTCGGAAGTCTTCTAGCTCTCTCTCGATCTCCTCGTATTTACTCTTCCAAAAACCAACTGTATTTTCACTAACCATTGTTAATATCTATAATACTACACTCTTTCTCACAACCTAAAACAGACCAAAACAAAATTTAAAATATATATGGTATATAAATATAGTTTAAATATAAATCAGGAGACAAAACAAAAAATAATGCTTGTTTTACATACAAGATAGAGTGAATAGGTGACCTATTCAATAATCATTTTTTAACATATTAAATAACATGTTATTTAATTTAACACAACCTATTTAATTAAGAGTGGCCAAGAACTCTAGCAAAAATCTTATCAAAAATTAAATGATATTAACTCCACATACATTTGAGTTTTTTACATAGTCCTTTACCAATCCACTTTTTCATATATTATGTACTATATATAAACCACAATAAACCAACCACTCAACCCCACTAGTCCCCTTGGCTCAACACATTAGTCATATCAACCATGGAATAATGATTAATGGCACTTCATTGCTTTACTGGCATTTTCTAGAACTTTAGAAAAGAATTCAATGAATGAAATTTGCTTTAGACAACAAGCCTGAAGCATAAAAAGACCTGAAATGTGGGTCAACTGTGAAAATCCAGGTGAACAAAACTTCTTGTACCATGTACAATAAACAAGCTTATAGACCTACAACATTAGTTCTTCAGTGCACAGAATGGTTAGACCAAAAGTTTCTCACTTTAGAGGGAAAAGTGGTAAACCCCCAACACAAATCAGCAACAAACACGATGAGAAGATGGATTCACTTTGTCAGTTTTTAAGCAAATAAAAACTGATTTAAAAAGTACCCTGTAAAGATGCCTGTCAAACTTCTTTTAAGTGATAGTAAATTCATAACGTGTTTGAAAGTTAATGAATGGATTATATTTATCAGCATTTCTATTATAGATATCAGTTAACTGATAATGGTCAAACTAATAGATTTAAATTTTATTCAATAAATAAATAGTTTAAGATTGATGAACATGTGAAGGAAAAAATCAACAGTTAAATAAGAATAAAAATAAATAGAAGTATAATAGAAAAAGGTTTTTAATAAAGTATAGAAAAGAAATAAAGGATTTTATTTTATTTTTAAGAAATAGCAATTAATAATAAATTAAAAATAAATTAAGTTTATTTTGGAAACAAGCCTTATCATTTCAATTAGGATTTCTACATTACTGAGAAAAGCCCCACGTGTCAGTTACTGGTAGACATGATGGAGACAAGGAATATTACTTTTAATTATTTGAGCAATCAATTGGAATTAAAGAGCTGTCAATTTTCCTCATTAGATATCCACTTATAATATTTATTAAAAATATATACACTCTTCATTAAATAAAAAGTTAATGGTTGAAGTTCAACATGATAGCATTTTTTTTGTGTGTGTATTTTTCAACAGATTTTTTGTTTTAAATATTGTATATTTTTAAAAATAATATATATATTATGTTATTGGAAAAAAATTGTTCCACTTCACTTGTAATATTCGTAGGACATGAAAAGAAAATTAGAATAACACCTCTGAAAAAACTAATAAAAATGCATAAATATTATGACTACTTTCAATTGCTAAAAATGTATAGGGAAACAAGTTTTATTTTGTAGCTTAACCCTTCAAAATTTAAAATGAACATAGTAAAGCAAATTAACAGGTTAAAAAATGCAATGTTAGTCAGGTTATTTCACAAATTTACATGTTACAAAAGGCCACAAATAAAATTAATTATGATATTAATTTAATCTAATAAATATTTAGAATTAAATTAGCTCATAATATCATGTTAAAAAAAAATCACTTAGAAAAAATGTCAAAAAATAATACTTAAGGATTAAATAAACGTAATATGAAACTTGAGTAAGCGTACAGTATGGTATTTGTAACATTATTACAAGCAACAGGACTAGATATATTGGACAAAAAAAAAAAAAAAAAGACAGGCTTGACTTACATTACAAGGTCAGCATCTAAGAAAATAGCCAACCACTCTAACAATTAATTTACATAATATGTTTTGTGTAAATTATGCTAATGGAATGGCACGAAGGAAAGAAGAAATTACAACAAATAGGCTGGAATGTTGTTTTAAATAAATCTATAATTTAGTGCTTGATTCTAGTATAGTTTAATAAACAGAGGGAAACAATTTACATAAATCAAGGCCATGGAAGATTAAGTGTAATATTTAGCAACTTAATTTAATATAAAGGAAGTAAAAAAAAGTAAAATTTAACGAGCAATGGGTAGGTATTATTAGTATGTATACTTGGTATGGTTAAGTGAGGTGAATTAACATTAAGGGTGGCCAAGTACTCAAGTTAAAATCTAATAAAAAATTAAATTATTACTTACTCCACTATTCGATTGATTTAAAAAAAATAATTGAAAGCACATTATTGAATCTTAACTTTTTAAATGTTTAATAAATCTCCTTAAAAATAAGGATTAGTAGAAGTAGGTTCTAGAACTAGTACTGGATAGGAAGGATAAACCACTAGTTCGAACCTAGCAATGAGGCCTTATTTAGGACCATTTTTATCAGCCCTGTTGTAGAGAGTTGCAGCCACTTCACACATCATACCTCTGTACATTATACCGCCGAAGCGAGTATGGTGTGATCATTAATAGGAGATGTAAATCAGAACGTCAAGGAAGGGGGTTCATACCTAAGTCCCTGCATAGATCTTTGATTCACAAAAGACAACTACAGAACAGATACAAATCTGAGAACCTCAGTAGAAAACCCCTTAGGACTCAGAGGGTTCATTCATCCTATTCCAACCTCAATTCGTAGACGTAAATGGTGATGGATCGAACCCACAACCTTGTGTTAATAGACCCTTGATTTATTGGTAGTCTGGCTGACGGAAAAAATAAAAATTCAATCACATAATAAGGGTTAATACGACTAAATGACAAAAAATTTGTTGGCCTTCCAATAAAAATTCATTAATCAGAAGTTAATCTAATTGAACTCAATACTCTAAAGTAAATTGTTGCAATAGTACAATTTAAACTCAAGGGCTTGATGAGAAATTGTTTAGGCAGTAATTTGTTTAATACTGTCTCATAACAAATAAAGTAAAATAAATTAGTCAGTAACAGCCTAACTACCATAGAAGTTGAGTTTGATTCTCTATAATTAAGACGCAAACATAACATCATAAAGGTGCGTTTAACCCTGACATTTATTGCATGACATTTATGTCATTCAGAAATCTTAGTAGTGTAAACACCGAAAAATTTATGTCTGAGATTTATGGTTCTACTCTTAGCTATAAGTGTTGACACTTCTATAACAGATGTAAACACCGATTATTATATTTTTCGTTTTACATTTCTTGCAAATTTAAGCATTGCGAGAAGTGTCAGACATATATCTCCGACATAAATCTCAAGCAATTTCTCTCAGATGTAAATACTCAAAGCAATTTCTGTCTGACACTTGATATTTATTGCCGGAGAGAAGTGTCAGGTGTAAACGCACCTTATGTTTGACTGAAAACACTTTTGAAGTCAAAACATTTACTTGGTGTGGCTGTTCATGGGAAAATACCTCCAACGTGTAAATTTTAGAGAAATTATGGTTTTGGTTTATTAATATCAAACAATAACTAAGTTTTCATGAGCTTTCAAAACCATTTTGAAAATGGTTTTGGGTTTCAAATCCCCATGAAAACGGCGATAACATTCAAGTTAAGGTTCAAGGCCACAATAGCATTCTTTTGGTTTTGAATTGTAACTGTTTTTTAAAAAAATAGCATGGAAACGGGTATTGAATTTAAAATATAATTGAGACATGCCCAGAAGGTATGATGAACAGAGATATGATAACCTGACTATAACAAGTTCTAGGAGTTTACTCCTAATGGAAACAATTGACATTCCACATACATTTCACTCCCCAAATCAGGTGTTTTGATAGGGTATGATTTGGTGATAATATTTTATTGAATTTTTTTTTGGCTCTACTGAAAAATTTTAATTTTTAAATACAGAAATCTGTTGAATAAATCAGTTAAGAGTGAAAGAGAGAGTTAAGTGTTAAATATATCAGTTACGTATGGTTATAACAACAAATTATTCGCAATGGTATAGCTAATAACCAAAAATTCAATTAATATGAGGCAAAATTCAATTCAATCAATGAGGCACCTTACCTAAGTTTACAACCGATTTTTTTGAAGATGTTGGTAATGACAAAAAAAAATTGACGCGGATATCCGAATCTATTATTTTAGACTCTTTAGGTATCTTAAATAATCATATATATGGATAATAATTATCATTAACTTTATCTGACTATTTGTTTATTCCCTTTTAAACAAGCTTGTAAGTCTATTATATTTATATTATTTAAATTTCATGTTATTTTACTAAATTGACTAAGTGTATTTAAATTACTATACATTATATTTTGTAAATCTATTGTTACTTGTTAGTGAATTATTGTCTGTAAGAGATTGATTAGTAAGCTGTGTGCTAGCAACTCATTATAAATGTGCAGCCTCACAAATGGTTCATTTATGTTTAATAAATATACTGTGTTTCTCTCTAGTAGAAAAAAAAAAAAATTAAAAACAATCTTTTATTTTGGGGCATTCGCCACATTTGATTAAGAGTGAAGGCATTTTATTTTTTGTATTCTTCTCAGCAAACCCTTTTATTTGATACCCAATCATGGACGTGATTAATAAATAACTGGTCCGCCATCTTGGGCTGCCCGCTATATTGGATTTAGAATGATGTCACTTAGCTAACCATGCATTGTCATCCGAACTAAACGTGTAAGCAAAATCCAATTGGTTGAGGATAACTGCTTTAAAATTCAGTTGCAAGATTTGACCCGAACATACATACATACATACATACAGGCAAACATTACAAGTTAAATAAAAAGCTCGTAAAAGAGCTATTATTTACAAGTTTACCAAAACATATATACAAAAGAAATGTTGTTTTGTTCATATTATTTAGGTAGATATTCTAAATTACTAAATTGTGTAACAATTTAAGTATTGCTCTAATATTTTAGCGGGTAGTTTAGCATTAAAAGGAGCCATGAGGCAAAGTTGAGTACAAAGAGATATTTAGCCTAATGTACTTAGGGAAAAAGAAATTTCATACTTGTGTATAAGAAAATTATAATATCCCTTAGTCAAATTAACTATTAAGACAAAGAACATTCCTATGTCTAATTTCCATACCCACCCAGGTCATGTCAAATTAGCAACGAAATTGGAGGGTACTAAGCTAAATGAGTGCCATTTAGCTAAGGTAATGTATAGTCAGGTATCAAAGTTTACCTGAACACATTCAAAGAGTTCAATTAATTTTATCATTTCTACACTTTTATTTTCTAAATAAGGCAATTCAACTAAAAATGTGTAAGATTAATAAGTATGGTCATTTAAATATTACAACATATTGGTTACTAACAGCTCTATCAAGGTAAAAAAACAACATTGTTTGTGCAATAACAAAATATAGATTTATATTCGATAAATAAATAAATTTATTGGAGATCACAGTCGAACCTGACCATATCCATTTTAGATCAAACAATAGAAGGTAACAAATTTATAGCATGACAAATCCAGATAGTAACACATTTGGAACAATCAGATAAACGATTGATAATAACTCGAATTTAGGCTTGATACGAAGTGGGACATAGTTTCATTAGAACGTTATGTTTACTATCATGGTCATAAAAATCAGACGATGAATCACAACCTACCTTAACCAAGTTATTTCGCAATAGATTAAAAATATCGATCCGAGAAATTTAAAAATACAAAAATTAGTGCTTACAATTAATAAAAATTAATGACAATACTTGTTACTGAAGAGAATGGGAAGTAGTCATAAGCCCGAGCTCCGAAAACTTGCTTAGACAACGAAAATACGACTGAAATTTTACATAACAGGTCTAGAAAGGCGGACTGAACGAAGCAATTTTTTTTACTACTTTTTTGCGTTAAGTAGCGCGCAATAATAACTGTAATACTCGATTAATAGACACTGGTACATGGAAGGATAAAAAGAAAACAAAGGAATGTAATCTCACAGCAATTAAAAACCATTATACCCACTTCTATCTCACGAAACCATCACCGTTAGGTTTCGGGGCGCAAAAAGAAAGATCGCTATCAAAAATAAATTAAAAACACTTCTTACCTTACGAATTTCGATTGTTTCAGGTACAAAAATACATTAATAACACAAATGGAGATTTCTAGAGGTCAGTCATCAAAAGGGAAAGAAAACTTATGGCTTTTTTTTTGTCTAATCGAATTAATTTTTTCCAAAATGTCAGACGACAACAGTTAAAAAACTGGTCGACGGTGCTGCGCCCTACTGAAAACACCCAGAAATCGATAATTTGAACAGTTTGACAAACTGACAAAAAATAAAAAAATATTATTTTTCTAAACAAAGGGTCTTTCGATTGAAACCTCCGTTGTCGGTTACATGTTAGCGCGAAGCGGGAAATAATATTGTTCGAAATTTCTTTATCAGTTTAATTAATTATTAGTTGGTTAGCTCGCTTTATTTTATTAATATTATAATTTATTGTGTTATAATGGCCAGTGGAATCAGTTCACGTCTGAAGAAAGAATTAGAGAAGATGACGACAAACCCGAGTGAAGGTATATCATGTTGTTTACGAGAAAATTCTCTAAATATATTAGATGCTTGGCTTATGGGAGCTAAAGGAACTCCTTACGAAGGTGGCACGTTCTTGTTAGAAGTCTCTGTTCCTTCTAAATATCCGTTTCAACCACCTAGGATTATTTTTAAGACTCGAATTTATCATCCGAATATTGACGAAGGCGGTCGCATATGTCTTAACGTGCTTAAAATGCCTCCTAGTGGTGCGTGGAGATGTACTTTAACTATCGAAAACACTTTGACATCGGTTCTCGCTTTGATGTCCGCTCCAAACCCTGATGATCCTCTGGTGCCGGAAATCGCCGAAATTTACAAAACTAATCGTCTACTATTTGAGAAAACAGCTAAGGAATGGACCAATAAATTTTGTGCTCCAAAAGTAACGTCTGTTCAGCATGTCGTTTCTACTAAAACAAGCAATAAAGAGAACAAACCAACCAAACGAAAGAGTAGTCCTTCTAAAAATTGTCCTAAGAAACTGAAAATACAAACTTTAAGTGATGACAGTGATTTTAGTGATTAAATCCAACAATCTTAATTTTAATAAATCTTAATGTTAGTAAAATCCCATAACTGAAAAGAATAAGTTATTATTTATACTATGTTGTCTCATGACAACAAACGTAAACTTATTGCTTTATCCTGTTTAGACTTCAGTATGATACTGTTGAGGCGAAAACATAACTGCATGAGGCCTTTATCAGATTCTACTCTCTAATACACGTTGTAGCAGCAACACCTCATAAAATAAATACATTACTGTTTGGTTGATCAGAAATCACAATTTCTTTATCATTACTAAGTAAGGATTATAATTTAACATAATTCGAAACTTTTAACATCTTTGAAAAGTTATTTGACAAATTACTGATTAAGTGAGAATATACTGAGAGTAATTACTCAAAACGTACTTTTGTTATTTAAATAAAGTTTATTTTATTTAATTTTTTTTTCT
Organism: Gerris buenoi; assembly: GCA_001010745.2. NCBI lineage: Eukaryota > Metazoa > Arthropoda > Insecta > Hemiptera > Gerridae > Gerris > Gerris buenoi. The sequence continues at coordinate 49,009 of KZ651738.1, forward strand.
CCAAATGTTTAATTCTTAAATTTTTTTATATAATTTAATTTTATAAAAAATATTATGTAAATACTTGTTTAATAATAAATGTATTTATGTTTACTTTTGAACTTCTTGCATTTTTTATTTATAGTTCTCCCAAGGAAAATATCTGTAAAGGCCGTTTTAGACAATCAACTTGGTTGCCAACCAATGTTGTCAATATGCCATGTTGAAATCAATATTTATCGTCGGTGATTATTGAATAAGTGGATGGTAATGGTGTGTGGGGTCTGTGGATAGGTTGGCAGTTTAAATTTGATGTTGGTCCACAAGTTGGTGTATAAAAAAAAATTTAGCATGTGGGTCGAGCCTCTTCTTCACTTTTTGTGATAATAGCAGTGGCGAGCGGTGCGAGGAAGCAAAGGAAGCACTGCTTCAGTAAAATGTTGAAGTAAAATGTAAAATTAATTTGTTCACATAATATGTGATATTTATATTATAAACTACAGCAAACGTAAAACACGATTCATTTAATTAAAAGACGTTCCATTTAAAAGCGCGCTGTCATTGGTAACGGTGACTCGAAATACTCCAATCCGTATTCATGTGAAGCGGAACTGTGGGAGCGTGGGTTAAAGGCTGCGCGCGCATTCTAACTCGGAGACGCAGAAAGGGAAGGGTTGCCTTCTAATAAGAGGGCAACTGAAGCTAGCTTCAGCCGACGGCGAAGATAGCCGAGTAAATCCGAGTGCGCCCGAACTCATACGTTTGTACCCGACTACTCGTAAGTGACTGGCCCTTCGTCCCACGTTTCACTCTATTCTATTGAAACTCACGCAGCTCTATTTCATTTGTTTTAATGCGTGTAGCGTATATTTATTATCTTAGCCTTAGCCTATTATTAACTGTCTATTTATTAACGTTGAGTGTAACTGCAATGGACTTCAAATTCCGATGACCGTTCATTTATAATATCCCATATTAGACCTAGACTTGTACTAAAACTAATAAATTTGTACTAATACTAAATAAAAAAGCCGTTAATANTTGTTAGAAGTCTCTGTTCCTTCTAAATATCCGTTTCAACCACCTAGGATTATTTTTAAGACTCGAATTTATCATCCGAACATTGACGAAGGTGGTCGCATATGTCTTAACGTGCTTAAAATGCCTCCTAGTGGTGCGTGGAGATGTACTTTAACTATCGAAAACACTTTGACATCGGTTCTCGCTTTGATGTCCGCTCCAAACCCTGATGATCCTCTGGTGCCGGAAATCGCCGAAATTTACAAAACTAATCGTCTACTATTTGAGAAAACAGCTAAGGAATGGACCAATAAATTTTGTGCTCCAAAAGTAACGTCTGTTCAGCATGTCGTTTCTACTAAAACAAGCAATAAAGAGAACAAACCAACCAAACGAAAGAGTAGTCCTTCTAAAAATTGTCCTAAGAAACTGAAAATACAAACTTTAAGTGATGACAGTGATTTTAGTGATTAAATCCAACAATCTTAATTTTAATAAATCTTAATGTTAGTAAAATCCCATAACTGAAAAGAATAAGTTATTATTTATACTATGTTGTCTCATGACAACAAACGTAAACTTATTGCTTTATCCTGTTTAGACTTCAGTATGATACTGTTGAGGCGAACACATAACTGCATGAGGCCTTTATCAGATTCTACTCTCTAATACACGTTGTAGCAGCAACACCTCATAAAATAAATACATTACTGTTTGGTTGATCAGAAATCACAATTTCTTTATCATTACTAAGTAAGGATTATAATTTAACATAATTCGAAACTTTTAACATCTTTGAAAAGTTATTTGACAAATTACTGATTAAGTGAGAATATACTGAGAGTAATTACTCAAAACGTACTTTTGTTATTTAAATAAAGTTTATTTTATTTAATTTTTTTTTCTCCAAATGTTTAATTCTTAAATTTTTTTATATAATTTAATTTTATAAAAAATATTATGTAAATACTTGTTTAATAATAAATGTATTTATGTTTACTTTTGAACTTCTTGCATTTTTTATTTATAGCTCTCCCAAGGAAAATATCTGTAAAGGCCGTTTTAGACAATCAACTTGGTTGCCAACCAATGTTGTCAATATGCCATGTTGAAATCAATGTTTATCGTCGGTGATTGTTGAATAAGTGGATGGTGATGGTGTGGTGGGTCTGTGGATAGGTTGGTAGTTTAAATTTGATGTTGGTCCACAAGTTGGTGTATAAAAAAAAATATATCATGTGGGTCGAGCCTCTTCTTCACTTTTTATGATAATAGCGAGGGGTAACAATTCTTCACTCACTTCAAACCCTAAAACCTCCCACAACAAACTTGAACAAACTGTAGATTCAGTAGACTTTGTAAAAAAATCTATGTTAAATGTAGTCAACTTGAAGATAATAATAATATTAATAAAATAATGACCACTTAAGAAAATTTGTAAACGCCATCTGTACATTTTTCTTTAGTGATTACCCCAAACAATTTTTGACGATTTAAGTTTACGGTTCTTTGGTGTTTTTGCAGGAAGTATTGAGTAGATGATTAACATACCCTTTACTACTCTTGATGTCAGGTATGAGAACTGCCTACTGGCTTCTTGTGTGGCTTACCCTGCCTTACTGGCTGGTAGAGATGAGAGCTATTAACCCTAGAATACTAACCATTCATAAAAATTACGAAGGTTAGTGTTAAGCTCCAACAAAGAATGGTTAGTATTTTAGGGTTAAGTGGATTGTCAACCATGTGGGGACCTATACTTCTAGAACATATAAAATTGCTACCAGTTTCTCTCTTTGAACTATTGTACTTTGAAGTCTAAACCCAGCCTGATTTTTTTTTTAATAGTTATGTATTTACGCCATTAGCCAGATAAAGGTATGAATCAAGCTAAGGATTAGAAGTATTTTGACTTTTTAGGCTATTAAAGAATTTCCATGGTTTAACAGCGAATGGACTACTTGGGCCTTCCAAACCGCTTTTTACTATTATTGCAATAAATCGTGATTTTTCAATAGATGGATGAGATATGTGTAGAAGAAAAACAAAAAAAAAACAGCAATTAAATTTTTGTAGGAGACGTTTCGACCCTAAATAAGGTCATCCTCAGTCCATTTTAATAACTAAAATATATAAAAACAAAGCAAACCATCAATCAATTACATGTACTTTATACAATAGTTTAAATTGTGGAAACTGGTCTGTTACAATGGATCTGTATAATTAATCTTTAATTCCATAGTGTAATTAGTTCT
>KZ651738.1:53560-63627 GCA_001010745.2 Gerris buenoi
AGTCTAGTGCAACTATGAATAGCTCCTGCAACTGCCTACTTCCCTGGTACCAGTGGAACTATGTTCGACATTCTGCCCTGCGAAGCCGCGGTAGGGGAAAGGCCCTACAGCTGGAGACTGGATTGCACCACCTACCTCCTATAGCTTTTCAACTCCCTGTTACATTTTTCTGAGTTTTGATGTTTTAGCTGTGGAGAACATACCTCAAAAAGCGTTAACTAAAAACTCAGAAAAGTGTAACAGGGAGTTGAAAAGCTACAGGAGGTAGGTGGTGCAATCCAGTCTCCAGCTGTAGGACCTTCTTTCTTCCTCTATCGCGGCTTCGCAGGGCAGAATGTCAAACATAGTTCCACTGGTACCAGGGAAGTAGGCAGTTGCAGGAGCTATTCATAGTTGCATTAGACAAAGCCTTCCTTATCTCTGTCACACTCTGTTTTTTCTCCCTCGTTCGTTATTCTCCCTTGGCTTCCTCATTATAATTTAATTGTAACCCGGAATACTTTTTTGAACTCTCTGCTTGAATCTTGGTGTTGATTGATTTAATAAAATTTGGATGGTCGATCATGATTAGCCCATTGATGGTCTCATATAAGTTATAACATTCTGCGTTCATTTGTTACAAATGCGCACAATCTTACATTTATTTCCCCTATAGCTTCGAAAGTACTAATATGATTTTTAAGAAAATTTTATAGCTTATAGAAAGGAGCGTACAGTAGCCCTACATTAATTTGAAAAGACACCAATATGCATTACTAAAAAAAACGACACCAAAAAGTTACATGAATTGTCTCACTGTCTTGCAGACTCGTATGCAAGCATTTTACTTGTATTAAAGTATCAATTAAACAAAAGTTAAAGACACAGACAGTTGTTCAAATTAATCTGGGGCTATAAGCGGGTTTCTTTTGATAAACTATAAAAGTTTCATACAAATCAGATAACTATAGTTTTTAGGTAACATAACGCTTTTTGAGGTATGTTCCACAGCTAAAACATGAAATGTCAATAATAAATGAAAAACACAGGACGAAGAAATGTCACATATAATATGAGAAAGTTAATTAAAAGTTGTGTATCAGACAGATTTCTTTAAAAATATTGGACAAAGGTGTGAGACAAAGAAAAGAAACAAAAATATAATGATTGATATATATGATTGGTATATATTTATTTTTTTAACTTTTTTTTCATAACATTCCACATCAATTATACAATTATTGTAAACTATTATTTATTTCACACAAATACAATAATTACACACAGACAAAAATAAAGGAAAAGGTACAATAGTGTTTGTAAATGAAAAAGTTACATTTTTTGTTATCATTTGGTACAATCAGAGTGAAACAAAATAATAAAATAAAAATTAGAAATTAGTAGACTACATAAGTTTTGAACACTAATAATTATGCTACTTACAACATTCTTTTCCCTTTTTTTTTAATTATATTTTATTTTGTAATTAAATTTTAATTATTTTTGTAGAAGAATCTACTTGATAAAAAGTTGCATACTAGATTTATATTGTTTAATGATATTTAAAGATTGGTGCATTGTTAACTAGCAGCTTTTAAGCAAATCTGTCGCAGGATCTGGCAACCCAAAACTTATACTACGTTTCCATGTGTAAATAAAAGGATTGAATCCTGATTTGGGATTTAATAAGTTAAGAGTTTCCAAGAGTGGTATTAAATCCATATTCAATACAAAATAAAATAAACAAGCTTCAAAAAATAACCTTCACCTGTTATAACCATGCTTTTTATTACGTACTTTGACAGATTTTACTACAGTTTCCACAGAAATACGCTAGGTTCGCTCATACCGACGCTCTGCGCATGTCAGGATCGAGTTTAGGTGTTTCCATGCAACTAGATCCAGATACGATCCCAGAATTTAGTGGATTGTATCGGGATCGGGATTGTACTTAATCCGTTTTGAATCTAGGTTTCCATGGACACTTTAAATCCAAAACCTGTATTCTAACCGTATTCAATCTGTATTTAAACATCATGGAAACGTAGTATTAAAATGATTTTATAATTAAACATTTTTTAAAGATTCTCATTTTTTTTTTTTATTTTGTGGAGAAAATAGGTTTAAAAATGTTAAATTTTTCACTATTCCATAACATTGTACTTCATTTTTGAAAGAGATGGAAGCATTGCATTATGTAACTCTTTCTAGCTATAAGTAGTTAGCATCTTATACTTAGCAGTTTGATTTTATAATTTATTCTCAATTAAAAGCATAAGGAACTTACTTAACATATTTTACTGATATATTGAGTTTGGACCAGGAAAAATAAATGGTAAAACACTAAGTCAAATACCAAAATCTTAGGAGGTTAATAAGATACTGGAAGAAGAATTTGGTCAAATTACAAGATAAATGGACTACATTTATCTAAATAACTGCGGCAGATTTTCTTACTATACATTTTCATTTTAAACTTTTTACTTACTTTGGACCTCAGAGTGATAAATAATATAATATTACTTTCCTACTACTTTGTTCTAATTTTCCCAAAAACAAGTGCACTGTTTAAGGTCTAAATCAGATAAAAAAATTGATCCAGAAATTTGTAAAATTTCAAATCTTTAAAAATTACATATTTAATCTTTATTATATTTACAATTTAGTCTTGGGATAATATAGATTCTTTTAAATTTTTTGTAATAATAATATCACTCTTTTAACAGTTTTTTTTTTTTTTTTTTTTTTTTTTTAAAGTCTACTATTACTTTAAAGAAATGTGAAGTTAACTAACATTTTCCTCTAATAAAATCATAAGTTTAACTTGATTGGCACAGACACAAATTTAAACTACCTATTTATATTTTTTTGTTTCATAAGTTAAAAATATATCATATTTGGCTTATTATTACCCAATATACTTTTTTTAATTAATTCGGGTGTTAAACATTTAATTTAATGTACATACATTTATAATTTTTTTTTTTTTAAAAAAAAGAGCTACATACCTACTATTCCTACTAATTAAATTAAAAAAAACTCATTGCACATGAATATATTAGATAAGGGTTTTGATAAAGAGGTTTTAAGGTATTGTATTGATTTTTAACACTTAATTTTGAATTAACAAAGACTTTGGAAGAATAGTAAAAGAGTATCTGCAATAGTAATTAAAGAATATCTGCAATAGTAATTAAAGAGTATCTGCAATAGTAATTAAAGAATATCTGCAATAGTAATTAAAGAGTATCTGCAATAGTAATTAAGGAGATCAATTATTTTTGAAAAAAATATTGGTTAGTCTGATGTATCACTGTTACTGTTTTGTCCGATTTTGATCTTTTTTTTAATAGCTCCTTTTTTACCTTTTTAAAAATAATGGTAAAGGAATATCATACTTTTGTATATTAGAAGTGATAATATGCCTTTGTTTAACAGTTAATGAGGAAAGATAATATTTATTTGTCTAAATAACTTATGGACAAAGGAACATTACATTTCTAAAAAGTGACAGTTAAAAAAAAGGATCAATTTAAAAAGAAATAAATTAATATTAAAAAAACATTTTTAAAAATAAGCTTTTGTTCGTATTCTTCTCAGCAAACCCTTACATTTGATACCCTGGTATCATGGGCGTGTTTAAAAATTAACTAGTCCACCATCTTGGGCTGTCCGCCATATTGGATTTAGAATGATGTCACTTAGCTAAGCATGCATTGTCATTCAAACTAAATGTGTATGCAAAATTGGAATTCAATCGGTTGAGGATAACTGATTTAAAATTCAGTTACAATATTTGACCCGAACATACATACATAAAAACATTGAAAGTTAAATAAAAGCTCGTAAAGTGATCAAAATTGGATAAAAAAATAAAAATAAAATTGGTTGGATACAGCAGATTAACCAAAATATTGATTTACACAATATTAACATTGCATTGTTTATAAAAATATCCAACATAAATTTCACGATGTTAATTTCTTATGACACTAGTAAAGTCAAATAACGCAGTAAATCGTATGACGCAGTCAAAGTAGTAAAATTAATATGTAATAAATATCCTTAAAACTTGTTAATGCACAATAAGAAAATATTCAAAAGTTATTTGTTTAATTTCGCTAATTAAATCTGATATTTATATTCTACACATTGTCTAAGTTTATTCTTGGAATATTTGTAGTTATTATCTAATTTAGAGCTTTGGCATAGAAAAAACTTTAGGAAAACATGCATTGTTCAGGATAGGTTCAGTTACTTATAAAAATTCAATAAGATATTTTCTATGGCAGACAAGTTTTAAATTAAATAAATTATATTTATTAATAATAATCATTGGTTTCATGTATAATATCATTAAAATTTTAAATAGGTATTAGAAGTAGAAATAATATCTAAACCACTAAAATTGGAGTTATGTTTTTTGAACTATTACGTAAAAAAGAATTAATGGGTTGTTCTGGGCAATATAAATCCAAAAGGGAATTATCGAGAGTTAGGGATTTTGGCACAATATCAGTTGGCCCAACTTAAATAAGTAATGTCACTAATCTGTTCCCCACTCTCAAATATTAGTAAATAAGCTAGGGGAGCTCTGACACTTATAATCTTTAAGCCGTTCTAGAGGCGTACATTCTTTTCTACATAATAATATACAGTCTAAAATGTAAACTAATAATTACATGAATATCATCATTATCATCTCATTACATAAATATAAAATAATCCCAATTTAAATAAATTTCATTAAATTATTTTATCAATATCAATTTCACAGGAAAAAAAAATGAATTCATTAACATTGGAAGACTACAATACAAGATAAAAAAAAAAAAAAAAAAAATTTCTGTTTTAAAACTTTATGATATTCTACTGATTACATTATATTCAGTAATATAATATATGGAACACACAAAGTATATATGATAAGTCCTAATGTAGAAAAACACACACGAATAGCATTGTAAGTTAAACTTTATAAAAAGATTTAAAATTGTTTACAATATAATATATTTATGTATATTATTTTTTTAACTATACATCACTTTTTTAATAAAAATGAAATTACAATTTCTTAATTTAAGAATTTTAATGAGTACATTTTTTTAAAAAATAAAATAAAGCTGCAAAACTGAAACTGATCCTGAACACAAATTTTATTTTTACTGACCATTAATTAATTTGAAAAAATATTTAATAAATAAACGAAAATTGTAATCATAATCATCTAATATAAATTGTCAAAATTTACAACATTCATTATAATATGATAAAAACATTTCTAATAACTATTATTTCACATCTTAACATAAAAATCAAGCGTATAAATGTTTTTAAGTCCACTTTAACTTACTAGTATGTACAAATGCCTACAATTACCCTTATCAGAACAATTATTCTTCTTAAATTAATGGAACAATATCACTTTCAATTTTTATTAGAGAGATTAAGAAGGAATCGGGGAAATTTCAACCATTTCATTTGCTAAAATTTTTATAATTTAAAGGAAGTCAGGAAGATTTTCCCAGTTAGTGAGGTTTACTTACATGGAATTAGCGAAAAAGGGTCAACTGCCCCTTATTGCTTGGCATAGATGAACCCACTTCACTCTTATATGTTTTAGTACTTAGAAAACTGGAAACATAAAATAATTTAATTGTAAGCGGTTGATGTACATGATAGATATACTCATTCATAGTCTGCCTAGCACTAATTATCTGGACAAATATTTCATCCAATAACTTCCAAAAGAGTAAACTCGTCCAACCAGTGAAAAAGTCAAAAAACCAGTTTCAATTTTTAAGCTTTTTGGTAGTTTTCTTACTACCGAAAGATTAAATTTTAAATAATTCATATTACAATTATCAATAACTACGGGAGACACACAGAGAAAAATAGACCCCCGCACCGGGACTCGAACCACGGGACCTCTGTTTACCGTACAGGTGCTCTTACCAACTGAGCTATACGGGAGAATGATTTTTCCCTGTCGTCACTGATAGATATTCCCCGAATTCAAGCTTTTAATCTTATTCTACAAATCTAGAGAGCCAAATATTCACGGCAACAGAACTAGACCGAGAATTAACGCTTATAATTGTAAAGTACTCAATTAGTACCTGTACCAAGTACATCTATTAGAATTTCAATTTTTAAGTTTTTTGGTAGTGTTCTTACTACCGAAAGATTAAATTTTAAATAATTCAAATTACAATTATCAATAACTACGGGACCGTGGTTCGAGTCCCGGTGCGGGGGTCTATTTTTCTCTGTATGTCTCCCGTAGTTATTGATAATTGTAATTTGAATTATTTAAAACCAAAGTTGTGATAAATCACCCACTTCTAACTTATTATATTATAAAATACAACTAAAATAAGATCTGGTAATATTTAATTAAATATTAATTTGATATGTTTTTCTTATAATTAAAAAATTCCTAACATCGAAGGCAAGAGGATAGGCTTAAAGCTTTATAACATTTTATGTTTTCTTTGAAAATTATTGTTTGAAGGACTTAAAAATGTGTGGTAATTATATTTTTATTTTACATAATTGCTTTTTTTTTATTATTAAAAAATCAATTTTATTTACTCATCTCTGATACACATCCCATTCCATGAACTTGCGAATGGGCCTCTTTGTGAGCATTAAGTTCCAATTGAGAGTTTTTTCTTATCTCAAAACGATCCAATGAACAAAAAAGTTACACCAGGCAGAAAACTACACAAGAAACCACCAGATATCTAGAGTCACATTAACTTTAACGTATTAACTTAAATATTTATAACATATTTTTGCACCACAACACTAAAACTTGAGTATTATTTATTTTATTTTTTTTTTAAATTTATTATATTTATTTTTCATGAAATGCCCATTATAATATCATACGTACAACACCTTTAAATCTCTCTAATAAACTTACAAATTCATTAATTAAAAAATTATTTGTTTAAACTTAACCTACACAAATCAATCCATAACACAAATCATCACAAGTGGACTTAATAAAACATATATTTATTACACACTTATTAAAAAAAACAAAAACGGAATATCACACTTAACGAAAGAAAAATAACTAAATTGAGCAAAAGAAAACCAAACAATAAAAATGGCAAAAACACTTTTTTTTTAAAAATTATTATTTTATAAGATCATGTTTCTTGTACATATTACATAATCCCTGTTTATTTTGAGATACACATATTATTTTCTTTACAGTAAATCTTTGATTTTAATATAATATATAATATTATTTTTGATTAACTTAAAACATAACATTTAAAGCGACTAGTATATGTTTAACAATAATTATAAACAACCCATGGGGCAAGAGTTACAGGTTTTATTCAGTAATTGAATGCTGCTTATACTTTGGTTCTATGCTATTATTTGGATGTATTAGGGTTTAGTGCATATTCAATAAGATGAATTAACAGCTGATAAATATTATTTATAAAAATATGAGTTGATAAAAGATAACTATATTTTATTTATTTTTAAATTTTAATAATTTCAATTTTAATTATATTTTAATATAAGGAAGAGTAAAAATACAAAAGGCTTTAAAGAATAGCAGGAAGATTAAATATTGATTATGACCCTGGTAGTTGTGAATATAGGATTAATTATTTTGGCACATAAGTTATACAAGAGTAAAGGTATAACACATTTTCCTCCTCAAACCACATTTTACAAACTTCTCTCGTCCTCTCTTGAAAATAGTATAGAATTTAATTATCTCCAAATTATTTATTTTTATTATAGATTTACAATAACTGATAATATTTGGCACCTTTATTAAAGAAACAGGTAAAACTCTTATCATGCAATTTGTTATCATAAAAGTAATAATAAATAAACGTTTGTCAGCCTTTAAAACCTTAAAGAATATGCACAAAAATATTAAATTTTCACATAAATATATAATTAATTATAGTTTTATTTCATCTCACTCTATATATTTCATTAAAGAGGATTCATCACATGCATGTTAATATAAATTTGGATAAATAACTTGGATCAACCAGTTAATAATTAGAAAATTACCAATTAAAACAGATGGTTAAATAAAAGAACATATTTGACTCTATAACGAGGAGCCAACATGACCTTATTAATTAACAGCTACCTCTGCTCAGCTGTCAATGAATGAAGGGCAGTATGAGGTCATGGGTTCAATCCCCTGCCGTAATACTCTGATTTATATGCCTCACTGATGATCAAACCACATTAACTATGGCGGTGCATTGTACAGAGAACTGACATTCTCTAGACACACTCTACAAGGGGGCTAGTAAAAAATGCCTCAATAAGGCCAAATAAGTGGTCCATCCTACCCGTCTAGTGCCCACTTCTGACTCTGTTATATTTATTAACCATAAACATTTATTAATGAGGGATTGTCAATCTGTGATAGATATTAGTCATTGTTAGAATTATCAATAAGCCAAATTTATCCTTTTGTTTTACCATCTGTAATTAAACAAAATAATTAAGTAATTAAATGCTGCAAAGTATATCATTAAAAAAATATGTTATTAATTATATAATTAGCTTTGGGAAAATATGGGTTTGACAATACATGGATAATAACTTATGTCTACATTTTTAAGAGTTGAGGATGTTATAAAGGAAAAAAGTTACATGGAAACTTTTGAATAAATAGATCTTAAGCTACGTTGTTATTTGAGTACACGGGTACTCAAGTAATCAAAAATAATAATAATCTCATCAACCTCTCCACTTATAAGCTGCATGTACGAGGTAGCTACGTTTTTTTAAAGAGAGTTATGAGCTTGCCACATAACTCATCTCAATTTAATCTAGGAGATTTGATTTTGAATACATTGATTTACATCATTCGATTAAAAAATAATAATAATAATTATAATAATAATGCAATTAAATTAATAGCACTTCACCATAAGTACATATTAATAATCAATGTATTGCCATGATAAATTTACAACATCCATAATAATAAATGAAATAATACTTGTAATATTAGCATTATTTTATGAGAAATTGATCATTTAAAGCACTTTCCAATAAACAATGTTAAACATACATATTAATAGATAAAACATACAAAATGACAACATTATCAGATATTTAATGCTAGTGATAATTGCATTATTCAATAGGAAATAAATAAGTGAAAGCATTATCCAATAAACAATGTTCAACAAGAAATAATCTTATTAAATAAAAAATAGTACCTACAAATAATGCTTGGCAATATTGCAATTATTTAATAAGTAATGTTTTATTGTTATCATTATCTAATAAATAATGATAACAGTTAAATTATCCAATTCATAATGCAACAATACTTAACATTATGACTGTATACACGATAAACAGTGACGTATAATTGAAATATAAAATAATAAAAATAGTACTAATAAATATAATAATAAAAATTACATTGATATACAAAATAATAATAATTTAGAAATTAAAACAATATACAGATAAACATATAAAAGAAGCACTTTTACAAAACTTAATAAAAAAACTGATATGCAATAAATTAAGATTGAACACCATAATCTTCTTTGAAATGAATCTCTACACCTTATTAATATTCATTTTGACAAAGTATATCTTGGCCCTCTGGGTCAATATTTTTGGTCATAAATAGTATATTAATCAGCTCTAAAGCTGGGTTCCCACGGGGAGTGAACACTCTACAGTGCCACACTAGATTGAAGACTGTTGTGGCCCACGCCTGGAGGGGGGTAGAAGAGTGAAGTAGCGGAGGACCGTGGAGAGTTCTCACAGGATAGTGATCACGCTTCTCACTTCTCAGTTGATTCCAGGGTACCAATCATGAACGAGCTTCTCTAAAATCTCTATTTTTTATAATTTGAACAGCTCGAATCATATAAAACTGACTCACTGAAATACAACTCTAGAAACTTCATAGTTTCACCGTCTTGCAATTTAAGAATACGAGCCGACGCCGACGGCTCAGACATTGTTACTACCTTTTAAAACAACGTGAAGAATATAGTATAATATCACGCAAACTAACAAGAAATATAATATAGTATAATATAATATAGTATAGTATAATG
>KZ651738.1:63910-79238 GCA_001010745.2 Gerris buenoi
TTTAATGTTGAAAGAATATGAGGTATACGTAAGTAATGCTCACATATGAGACTATAAGTAAAAGTCGCCAGTTTTAGTTAAAAGACAACTTTTACTTCTCATAATCTTTAAATAAAGTCCTGATGGTCATCTTGACCTCTAGGTTGACACTAGTTTTAAAATTTTTTTACAATTTATAAATACCGAAAAATTCAATATTACCACAAAACAGTTACATGAAAATACACTTTAGTCCAAAATTCAACAAAATAAGGTAAGAGGGTAGAAGAAAAAAAGTACAAAAGAAAATAATAAAAAAGAAAAATCTAGGGTAATTACTACACTACTTCTAACATTCTAATATAAACCTGAATTAAATCTACACAAACGACTACCTTTTTAAATTTAAAAAATAAAATAAAATTCCCTATAAACTACAATGAAAGACTTGGGAGAATTATGAAGGTGAACAAAAAAATAAAATAAAATAATAATATATACTACCAAATGGTCATGATGCTAATGATAAAACTGGATTAATAATGCCGTAGATTCATTGATTAAATGCATAAAATTAAAAAATACTGAGATAAAACAATAAATAAAAAACTTATCAAATAAGAACATTAATTCAATTAAATAAATAGGAAAGTAACTTTGATTATTTTTTTTTATGAATAAAAATTAAAAACAAAGTTTGTAAACAAAAAAATTCAACCAAACAAATCAGATTTTTAACAATAATAGTAGAAATTGAGCAATGTAAAAATACATTATAAATGCACTAAAAGAGGATGAAAAATTTGCACAACTTTTTTTTAAACATACATAATAAATTTGATTGAAACAATAACTATAATAATTTAACTAGTATGTAGTTTTCATTTCTTCTAATTTTTTTTTTAGATAAATCATCTCTCCATTTTTCTGTGGAAAAATGTTACTAAAAATTACAGGAGATGTAGATAATCAAATCCTCTTACAGGTCCTCCATTAATAATCCTAATCCTGTCACATCTATTTTCACTTACGAGTTGTATTTCAATAATATTTAATTAATAAATAAATTAAAATGCAAAAAAATAAATTAATTAAAATTGTTTCTGCAAAACAAGAAGCGATGTTAGAATCTTTATTACCCAAATATTTAAGTTGATTACTTGACATCAAGTTGATTAAAGACATATTCATGATTCGAAGGTAGAGTACCTCAAACAGAATTATTTTTATTGTACACTTTCAATTTGAAATTCTGTTGATTTATAATTTGGTTTAGGAAATCTAGTGAATTTCCTCATTAGTGAACGTCACAAAGACTTGTTTCTTTATCCTGATGTTTATCCTAACATTTCAACTGCAAAAGGCCAACAAAAATAAACAAAAAACAGGTTAAAACACATTTAAACTCTGATGTGGTATCTAACAACATGCATGTTAATTTACAGAATAATAACTCCTATATATGTTTAATTTAATAAGGAATGTAGACATTAATGCAATTAAAATGCAATAGTTTAAAAAACTAATAAGTTAATAAGTTGTGCAAATTCCCCATATTCATTTTTTATTTTTTATGTTATTAATTTCAATAAACCTACCGATATATATTATCCAGTATCTAATAAATAGGATTACAATGAATAAAATCAAATGAGTACATAAATTATAAACTTAATGTAAAGTAACAATCCACATATATTATACAAAAATTAATGAAAAAAAAAATTATAGGTTGTCTACATATTTACCACTAACATATTTTTTTATCAAATAAAAATAAGAATTAAGCCTAGTCTACATTGGTCGAGAAAACGGTCGAGTGGGCTAGCATGCTTTTTAGCACCGGGACGGGCAAGTAGAATAGAGAGCTATTTTTTGGTAGAGTGGACTCCAAAGTCGTTCACACGTGCTTGAGATAGTAGCCTTAGTAAAGTGAGGTGTTTTCGTTTTTAGTTCTGAATAATCCCGCAGATGAAGGTATTCAATGTTAGGACGGACGTAGGGTGGGGGTCTACTCGCCCGTCCGAGGTCGAGCTACTCTACCACCGCACTCGCCCATTTACTCGACCAACTTTTATCCACTCTCCTCGACCGTTTACTCGCCGTATCGTTCACATTAGGCAAGTAGCTCGGCCGAGTGCTACTCGACCTAGCTACTCGCCCGTTTACTCGACCAATGTAAACCAGGCTTTATTCATTACACAATAAAGAATGCAATTTAAAACACCAGGTTATCACATAGAAACTAAATAATTAAGCTACTTCCCTCAATCTTGCTTTGTTAAGTCATTAATTCTTTATAATTAAGTATTTTTAAGAGAATGGTAATATCATCAAAAAGCCACGAGAAGTTTTATTTTGTTGCTTTTCAAGGCATTTTCCCGATTGTAACTGTCCCAAACAAATCAATATTAAAATTAAATTATCACAATTGAATTCAGTACAACAAGGAAAGCCTTTCTTTAAATGGTTTTATCCCCTGCAATAATAATATTAATTTTAATGAATAGGAGTGTATCAAGGATATTAGCCTTTATTTGACCTTTGTGGGTAAGGACTATGGAAAATCTTCTTGAGATTTGCTCTTAATTTAAAATTTGAAGGACACATCTTTAGAATTTAATCTTCTTCTGAGATTTATTTTACTCATATAAATAATAATAATTAGCAGAAACAACTCAGAAAAACGTTCTCATATAATTGTTTTATATGGGCGTTCAGTACATGGTTGTTTTTGATTTTCACAAAAGTAATTTATGTTCACCAATATCTAGGAAACTAGATTTCTCCAGGGAAAACGACTTCTATTTTAATGTATTTCATCTATAGAATTTTTTAATCAAATTTTTACGCCATTACAATACTTTCTCTTTACATATACTACTTACATGAGAAAGTAAAAATGGATAAAATTATAACAATGGTGTTTTCAATTGCATTCTGTAACAACATTTCTTGTTTTTATGAATAATAATTAAATACAAATTACAAAATTAATAACAATAATAATTAATGTCATTTTTACACATTATCACCTTTAAGATAAATTTTAAATAAGAATGAGTATTGCAATATTTTTTTTTGCTTTCATAAGAAATAATTTATTTTATTCTAAATTCAGGGTAGAAAACAAATAATTGAGGAACTAATTTTTTTTTTTTTTTTTTGGAAAACATTTTTCTCTATGTTCATACATAAATGTAACTAATACTCATTAGTAGAGGTATTCGAGAACAGCGTAGTAGTGAATGGAAGCAGCACCCGCGACAAATAGATGCCAGATGGCATGAGCAAAAGGAATCTTACCGTCAGACTTGAAGAATACTACACCAATCATATAAAGTACTCCGCCAAGTTTAATCCTTTCCACAGCCGGACCAGACTGAAATATTTAAAACGTAAAATTAGTCTTACATAGTGATGTGGGCCGGGTATATACCCAGCGGGTAGGGTAAATAAAAATGGGTATTTACCTGGGTATTTACCCGAGGCCAGGGTAAATACCCAAAATGAGGGTATTTATGACAAATAATGATTTAAATAGTCCTCCTAAGTGGGGGAAAACTTGGATAAATAACTAAATTAACTAATGAAAAACTATGCTAATATTCCATGTATAAAATGCAACAGTGTTATTAAAAAAAAAAAAAACANAGATCATGAAAGTGACATTGTCCATCATAAAGGGTTTCATATGGCCGGTCTCCACCGGATTGTCCCGCCAACAAACCTAGCCGACCACATATTTGATTATTTATTTTTTTGTTCATAATGATGACAGAAAATTAGTCCAAAATACATATAGTCAATACAAAAATAATGAAGAGCAATACAAAAGTATTTAACACTTCTTAAATGTCACCAAAACATTTACTTATACTCACATTTCTAGCCTGATGTTAGTTAGACACTTGTTTGCTCATTATCTCCTCGACTATTATTCTTATTAAGTTATTAATATCCATTCAATAATATTATTGAGACATACTATCACTTAATAACTACTTGAAATTTCATAATATATTTATTTACAATAAATAAGTTTGAAATTAAACTCATAGCAGTCGAACTTTAAAAATTATCATAAATACCTGGGTATTTACCCGGGTAAATACCCAGGGCATTTACCCGCAGTTTTAAATACCCGGGTATTTTACATCACTAGTCTTACAGCAATATTATTTAAGAATAATGAGCAATGTAGATTTAAAAAAATCTCTGTGGGTCAACATCCCATTAGAGTCCAAGGCCTACAAAATGTCTTATTGCTACAATTTAGAGAGAAGAAAGATGACAGAGTCAGAGCACATTGAATCCCATGAGTCTTATTATCTGGTATATGATACCTGGCCAGACACAATTCCCACTAGTGATACCCATTTAGCTCACAAGGCTGGACAAATGCTGAACATGGGATTAGTATGAATGGAAAAGTTGGAGTGAAGGGATTTGTCGCAAGAGAGTACAATGTCACACAGATAGCGGACATTTAGGTGATTGTAGATAAGTACGTGATCTGGTAAAGGATAATAGATTGGAAATATTAGGTTTTCCAGGAGTTGGACATCTACAGTATGAGTGTTATGAGTTTTGACTTTTAACATTCAGATTGGCCAACCTATGCAAGGGAAAATATAAAGGAACTTGGAGATTATCCTTAGTGTCATGCCCCTCTACCAATGACATTTCTGTTTGCCCAGTTGGCCCAACATTCGAGAATTCAAAATCATGTCTTCTCATTGGCTCCCCATCCCCAATTTTTCGATTTTCCTGTGCTGTTAAAAATCAAACTAATAATGTGCACACTGCAGAGAGTTGCTCATAGTTTAAGACTTAGTTCCATACATGGAATCACAGATAGGTTTAAGAATAGTATCATCGTTAGTTTTTGAAATAGTGCATTACCCGTCTAGGGGGGAAGTAGCATTTTACATGCGAGTGTGGAGTTTGCACCCGAGCGAGAGCGAGGGTCGTAAAACCACACGAGCAATGCAAAATGCCGTTTTCGCACTAGTTGCGTACTGTACTTTATATACAATACAATTGTTAGATTTAAATAATAAATACAGAAAAAAATAATAAACTTCCAGTAAATAATAAAACCGCCCTAGGGCGGTAAAGAAGAGGAATTCTTTATTTTCTTTTTTTGAGTAATTAATTTTCCTTGAACATTTTGACTATAATATCTCAAAAACACTAAATTTAAAGATAAGATTATAAAACATTTCATGTCCACTCTGAACTATAAAAATGGATTAAATTAAAAAATTAACTTACAAATCAAGATATAAAACACATTAAAAAAATAAATAAAAATGCTTACATTATAACATAAGAGAACTGAAGATGGTCCGATAGCAACGAAGATGTAAATACAAGTTTCCAAAGTTCGATATTTTTCGTGGAAGATCTGTTGATAAGCAATGCCAAGGAAAGCTAGCACCTGAACAAATAAAAGTTCATTATTAAACAAAGGAAAATTTGACATTCTAATCCACTTGAGTAGCAGACTAAGTCAACAATTTAAAAAAAAAACGTAAAATAACAAAGTGATTGTATAAAAATTAATTATATACATAAAAAATCAATTTGTTTTGACCTATCAACAAAATTGGATTACAAGATAAATTAATTAACAATTAGTTAAAAACTTAAATTAATTTGATATCTCACCATAATCTACCTGACAACACTAAATTTTATCCTACATGTACATTATTGGTATAAAAATATGATTGGCTGCAGTAGTAATTTAAAAAGTAGACAGGTAGTAAAAAAAGAAGTTTGACAAATGACACCTTAACACCGAACAATAATAATTTAAACTTTTTATCAGTATTTATAAATAATAATTTTCCTCCTGATAAACCTTTTATACTAATTATTTTCACTGACCATTAAACTACATATCCTTACATATCCTTATAAATAACATAATAATTATTATTAACTGTAATAGAAATAGTTATAACTTTTATCATTAACGTTACAATATAAATTTAATAAGCAAAATAATTTGTTACATTTTTTTTAAAAAATACCTACTTTAATTAAAATATCTTTGATAAGACAAAAAAAAACAATATAATTATAACTATATAATTACAATATTTTATTATGGCTTTTAATCTATTCCTTTATTTAAATTACTAAGGTACTTTTAAATAAATTGCTAAGCAGTCGGTGCCAGTTATTAAAGAATAGAGAGACAGAAAAGTGAGTCTACATGTCAGAGTCCAAGAATGGACTTAAAAAGTAAGCTGTGGACTATGTGTGTAAAGCCTGTCATGACCTACGGATCGGAGGCATGGACATTGAATGAGAGCACAGTGAAACAAATGAGAGTTACTCAACGACGAATGGAAAGGTGTATGTTAAGGATTTCGAGGAAAGACAGGAAGAGCAATCAATGGATAAGGGAACAGACGAGGTTGGAAGATGTGGGAAGAGCTATTTTTGAAAGAAAGTGGAATTGGGCAGGCCATATTGTTAGAACGAAAGATAACAGATGGACAAATAAAATGATAAATTGGTACCCCAGAGATTGTGTGAGGAAAAGAGGAAGACCAGGTGTCCAGTGGGATGAGGAAATGAGAAGATCGTGTGGAGGAGTGACATGGAAGAGAGTGGCTGAGGATAGAGTGGAGTGGTGTAGGATGAGGCAGGTTTATGCAGATGTATGGTTGTACAAAAACTAATATATAAACTAATATAAGTGTAAAACTAATATAAGTGTAGAATTTTTATTTAAAGTAAGAATAAATTAACCTAATGTAATTAATATTATTTGGATGCAGATTGTATGTATTATTACTTTTTTCTCTCTTTTTCAAAAAAAGCATTTATCTTTAATTTGATGGATATTATGAAAATTATAATTATTATTATCTTCCTTTTTTTTCGGTAGTTTAGATTAAATAATAATGTGAGGCAACTCAAACACCTACGTGGTGCCACGGCTAAATGCCGATTTGCAAGTAAATGTATGTTTTTTTTTGTTTTTGTTTTTTTAAATTTTTAATTTGTATTATGAAGTGTTCTATTGCAATAAATGGCTTTTTATTTTTATTTTTTATTTTATTTTATTTATGTCAGAGTTCAAATCCTTCAAATTGACCTCTGAGGTAATAGTCAATAGTCTTTAATTACTTCATGATAATCTCCACAACACTCGCATGACCAAATAAAAATATTAAATCAGTCTGCCACTTGCTCTTGGTCTTAAGGGTATTAATAAAAACTAAGTTTTTATATCATGCAGCGATATTTCAGCCCCACTTGGGCCATTATCAAGCTTATAATCATTTAATTATTATAACATAACCTTTTATCAGAAAAATATTGAATAAAAGGTTATGTGGTAATAATTAAATGATTATAAGCTTGATAATGGCCCAAGTGGGGCTGAAATATCGCTGCATGATATAAAAACTTAGTTTTTATTAATACCCTTAAGACCAAGAGCAAGTGGCAGACTGATTTAAAATATAGAAATAAAAGGGTAATTACCACTTATAAAAATATTAACTACAAATCTGTCATTGCTAGAAATATTAACAAACTTATTGCAAGTTAAGAAGGCAATTACTTATGCATTGAGAAAATACATTTGCACATCTTTTTACGCTCTTGATAAGTTAAAACTAATCAAATTTTGTTAAACATAACTACTAAATATTCTATACAACTCATACTTTTAGTAGTAATTTAAAATAAATATATATTCCATACCCAAATGAACCACCAAAGATGAGTAACCCATAATCCTTCAGGTAACGGTTTTAGAAGTAACCAAGGAAACATGGAAGAGGCAATAAAAATATAGATCATAGCTCTGTCCCCTCGATGAAGCCATTCTTTCAACCTGTAACAATAATTCAATAAACCTTATTAAACATTAACCGTCTCCATACTAATAATCTGCTCTTATAATAACTCAAGCAAACTGGGATCTGAAAAGAACATTAAATCAGGTTTGTATGAAATTTTAACCATTATGGTTTTTATTTGTTTTACTGGTTATGCACTTGTAATACAGTAGAATCCCGGGAATTTCGTATCCCGTTATATCATATATCCTGATAAATCGTATATTATTGCCAGTCCCTTGAAAAATCTCAAAAATTTGTATAAAACCAATGAATTTTGGTCCCCTCAGTATAACGTAATTTTTTCCCTTTCAAAGTGAACAAAAACGTCTTGTAACTCGTATAATTCTGAGAATAATCCCGATAAAATGTATGAATGGAGGGGGGCAATTTCCAAAATTTTGCTTGTTCACAATCTGTTGTTTTACTCTACTCAGAAAAAAATATTAGAAACAGTTCAGGTTTCACTACAATTAGAGGAAGCGTTAATTAAATGGTTTTTATTAATTCCGAATTGCAAAGGAACCTATTGGAGGGAACATTTTTCGGGGGAAAAAATTAGAACTCTCGCTGGTCGTTTGATCGACATTAGACCAAGACTCAGGGGGGAGAGTTTGATTGTTTTCAAATGTTATTCCTGGACAGCCTAGATGAAAGAATAACTCGTATCATTTTGAGAATAATCCCAGTTAAACGTATATGAAAGGAGGAAACTCTTTTCTAAGATTTGATTTGTTTACCTCCTTCTGTTTTACTCGGATAAATACAAACCTTAATTATTACATGTATTTTTCTTTATTTGCTATCAATGTACCATAATCCCGATTCAGTGAACTACTCGATATATAATATTTTTTGACCCCTTGAAGATATGATACATCGGGATTCTACAGTAGTTTTAAATGAATGATTTAGTAAAATAATGTAAGCTTCGTGTCTGAATCATAACTATACAAAATAAATTAAAGATGGAAGCAATCTCTAGCATCAGGCCTCTGCACAATTCAGTGTGCACATAATTAAAAGACAATATTATAAAATAAATAAATAAATAAAAAGTTCAGTGATTATTATTACATGCCATTATTCACTCATAAGCCTAATTCTCCCGACCTCTGTAAAATTAGGTACTTCCTTAAAGTGGCTCATTTATAATACAAAAAAAAAAAAAAAAAAAAAAAAAAAAAAAAAAAAAAAAAAAAAAAAAAAAAAAAAAAAAAAAAAAAAAAAANATAATCTTAAAAAGTTAAAAGGTCTAGACCAAAGTTGGTATATCAACCACTTCAGTTATATCCATCAGTAATGAGATGTAAATAGGTACTTCAAAGTACAACAAAAAAATAAAACAAAGTAAAAAATAAAAATAATTTCTAATGATAAACATAGCATGAAAGCCACTTGAGACTTATTATAATTTAATATCATTAAATTAAAAGAACAACTGTGCAAGGACGAAATCTAAGATAAAAAAGGTTGTTGGCCTTTAGAAATATGAGACATTTTAAAAGTTGTTGACTCAAAGTAAACAAATCATAAGTGAATCTCATGGAATACATTGCTAAAACACATCTACCTCTTGAAAATATAACAATTACACTAAGATAATGAAGTAATCCTCTTTCTTACTCATTCTAATAATTAAAAGAAAAGCATAAATTATGTGATTAACATAAAATAAATTGATTAACTATTAACATAATGGCAAATAAAATAATACAAATTGATGGGATAAAATAACCATTTTGAGTACCATCAATTTACAAGTAATAATTTACCATCATGAAAAAAGCATTGATAAAAGCCATGTGGTTTAGTTTCATAAGTAATCATTCAAAGTCCGAATAGAGTGTTACTTTTTTCAAATCAGCTTTCATCTATAAATTAGTGCTGATAATGGAAGAAATAAATTTGAGAAAGGTGAAAAACAAGGGCCTTCTTTATATTGTTACTCCCCTTATAAAAGAAACGAAGGAAGTAATAATCTAAAGAAGGTGTACGGAATGTTCTTCTTTAGACTGTTACTCTCCTTATAAAAAGAGAAGTATAATTTTCCTTTGTCCCTAGTCCATTAAACTAAATATATCTTTCTTAATAAGTAGAACCTCGCTTACAAAACCCTCGATAACATGAAAACCTCAATTACAAGTGCAATTTTAAAATCCCCTTGAGATAGCCATACACATAATGTTAAATTAACCTCCATAACACGACTATTATTATCCAAACAACCTCAAAAACACGGATTTTTTCCAATGCACAGTGAAACTCAGAACCTCTATAAGAAGTTGTTTTGAGAAATCAACCTCTATATCGCGACTCTTATGCAGGAATGGGTCGACCTTGTACAAGTCTAGACTTGAAAACCCCACCCTGCCTTGCTCCCAACATTCTATTAACCTCTATAAAACGACTGATAGCCAGAATAACCTTGATAACACGGCCCTCAACAAAAAGAGCCCCCCAATAAAAAGACTGATTCCTTAATCCCCTCGAGACACTTCTTAATGAGGTTCTACTGTAGTTATTTAGTCAAAGTCATTTATATTAGGAGTAATAATCTAAAGAAGTACCAAAAACAATTTTATTAAAAAAAAAGATGTGTAGTCAGTATAAATAAATTTGTCAAGCAAGTGCTTCAAGTGAAATAGTGCTTCAGGACAGCTGACGTAAACCACCCTATATTAAACCATACATGGGCCTCGTACTTGCTATTTAAAGGGTACTGCTGTAAAAAAAATGTATCAGCTCACAAACAGAATAAAAGTATATAGTATTGGAAGTAAATGTGATGTTAAAAGAATTAATTTATTAAAACAATATGGCAATTTTTAGCTGGCTGGGTGTATTATGTGTTTAAAATTTTTAATAATAAACATTATATTACATTATTACTCCTTACCCTCCTTCAGATATTACTGTTGTGAGAGAAATAGATCAGATCGTGTCTGAAAGTAAGTAAGTGACACATTTAGAAAAGTAAAGAGATAACTAAATATCTTATCTAAAAATTAAAGTATATAACTAATTATCTAAATTCAGTAATTTATAATACTTCTTGGAATAAATTTAAACAACAAGACTTAGATTCTAAGACTATGTTTAAACTGATTTTACCTTCCATGACCAGTGTAGTGGACACAATGGAAGCATGTGGATACGGAAAAACAGAAAACAAGAGAAAGCCCGTAGACAATGGCAGCGACAGCCTGAAGTTTGTTTGTAGATAGCTCTAGCAGCAGATAAGTCCCGTAGATACTATAAGGGATCCAAGCCTGAAATCAACAAAAATTACCACAATTAAACAGATAAATGAAAAACAATTTAAATTATATAAGTCAACATTTAAATTAAAGAAAGATAAATAATTTAACAAAACAAAAAAATAGTTTTGGTGATTTGAAAAGAAATAAGTAAATCGATTCAATTTTGCAGGAGGAAATATGTAACTGAGTATCTTATTTATTAAACCAAATAAAACAGGATCCACATGTCACTAAAGTAGTCACTAATGTAAACAATTAATTAAATTGTTGATACTAATTGATTGTGATACACCCTTGTAATCTCTAATAAAGCGGCAATATCCTGATTGACTGACTGACTGACATAGAATCAACGTACAGCAAAATCTGCTTAACGAGGGACTTGAAATTTAAGAATATACTCTATTCATATCATAGACACCCACTAAGAAAGGATTTTGCGAAAATTTGATTTTAGTACACAGATGTACGGGGTAAAAATGTCAAAGTAATGAATACCCTTCATGATGCATACCGTTGAAAAGCTCTTTAAAAGTAATTTTTGTTATTTACAGTTTTGTCATATTTTCATTTAGGAGGGGGATAAAATGGAACAATATAGCTATATCTTATACAAAAAGAAGAGTGCCTGTATGAGTGTCTTTTATACAAATCTACTGTTTTATTCCAATTTGATGAATATTTACACACTTTTCCTTCAAAACAAGGTGAAGGTCACGACCTGCATGAGATTATGAAGTAAAAATGTTGGTACACAGGTGTACGGGGTACAAATGAAAAAGTAATTAATACCCTTTATGATGCATTAGTTGAAAAGCTCTTTATGAGAATAGTAATTGTTATGTACGTTTACATTACATACATGGTAAAAAGCAAATAACGCTGCTTTTCCCGGAAAGTTGTATTTTAATAATTTTTCTTCAGTAATGAGAATCAATTATCTTATAAATATAAATTATCTCATATAAGGGAAGAGGTATAGAAATAAGGGGGAGGGATAGAATCTAAATATTCTCGCTATTTTTATTAAATGTTTCTTGATGGTAGTTTATAAATTCATTACATTGATAATAAAACACCCCTTAGCGAAGCACGGGTATTCAGCTAGTTCTAGTATATAAGTAATAGATAACAAAAGAAGTGTAATAATGGACGTAATCAATATTTCATTAGAGACGTTTCAACCCTGTAAAAAGGTCAGGTTTTAATTACAGTTCATCTAAGAGTCAAATAAATAAAATAAAAAAAAAACTGTTTTCAAAAGAAGAGCATTAACTAAACTATGAAAATTTAAATAAAAGATACTCTGTTAAAATTTAAAATAAACAAAAATTAAATGTAACATAAAAAAAAATGAGTGACATAAAATAAGTTAAATTTAAGTCAAAGTAAGAACATATTTCCTCAAATTTCGAGTTATTTAGGCTCCACTGTATTTGACCTGTTATTATTCTTAGTTTTAATCTATTTAAGTATTGACAATCTTTAAGTAATAAATTTAGATTATTTCCGCAACTTGTTCGTACATTCACTCCCTCTCTTCCCATTTTCTTTTGTTATAGGTACGGACTAAAAATAAACAAAAAAAAAAAGGCTGATTTTATTCTAACTTATTGTAATTAACAAAATATGAGCACATAACGTAATAAATATTATCAATAATATGAAATAATAATTGGCTATATTCAACGAGAGAAAGCTTTTTATTTTATTGATAACTCACTGAATTGAGATAAACAATTTGTTATTAACAATAAAAGGAAGATAAATAAATATTATTATTATTATAAATAAATAAACATATTATAACGTAACTCCAAAATGTCAAATTTTGTGTCAGGTACTTTCGAAGATCAGATGGGTCAGAGACGATTGCAGTAATATATAATGGTTGCAGTAATATATAAGGGTCCTCCTTTTTGCCTACAGACCCTAAAATGATTATGTGAAAAGTGGGGAGAAAATTAAATCTCTCCATCAACGTTTTAAGCTGTTTTCTCAGGAACTAGATTTTTCTCAGGAATGGCTTATATTGTTAGAATAGTATTTAAATTGACTACATTTTAGAATTTTTTAATCAAAATCGTTGGAACAGTTTTCAAGAAATAATTGTTTCCACGTTTTTTCGTTAAAGACGAAAGAGAGAGTTCCTGAGTTTTTGTGGGGTAGCACCCCCAAATTTGGAGCTAAAATTCATTTCTCGATTTTGCCTCGGGGTATGATTTTTCTGAACATGTATGCCAAATTTCGTCAAAATTGGCTCAGTACTTTAGGCTTCAGGCGTCTACACAGATCAGACAGAATTTTTTTAAAAACCACTTATTTGGACTCAGGGGACCTCAAAATCAACGTGTAAATCCATCAAAATCTCAAAATCTAATTTTCGGGCCATCACAATACTTTCTCTTTATATGAGAAAGTAAAAAATGAAAATAATAGTAATAAGATGCATTTTATCATTGAAATGCAATAAAGGATTATTTTTCATCATTCTATTATATATATTGTAATTGTGTCTGAGTATTGCAAATAACTCTTATAATCTTGTCTTTAATTGTCTCATCCGGGTATAAAGTATCCCATAGCTAAATGTGATAACATTGTGGCTATTGATAAAGACAACTATGAAATATATCACATTTCAAGAAATATCGAATAATTAAAACTAGAAAATATACAACAATCTTGGTTTTAGATTAACAATAATTTATGATTTAAATTTGAAAGAATGAGTTCTTATCAAAATGAGGGGAGAAATTGACCAGTAATTAAAATAATACATTTCTAATTAAAAAATAGTTTCTTGGAGTATTTAATGCTTGTGTGGTTGAATTTTAAAAGCCTCACTTTTATCGTATTCTGACCACTCCCTGAGATGAAACTTCAAGCTAAATGAATGGCTATCAACAAATAAATGCAATTTTATAGATTGATGTGTTCTTTTGTTTATATGTATTTACAAGTTTTTAACTATGTTGTACACATTCAAGTACAGCCTTTTGCAGTTGGTCATAATGAAGGGTCACTTCCACATTATCACTTTCATCAGAGCAACTTCTACATGGTTGCAGCACAATAGTGTATCACTAAAAACCATGGAATGTAAAATATTGAATGATTCAAAAAGGCATCCAAATTACATTGATGTTATATAGATATGAAAATCAGTCTCATTCAAAGTCTAATTGCCGTGATGTCAAAAAAACTCATGATTTATTCATAAACTAGACAACAGACAACAATAGTGGTTAGATAATTTGTTTTGATGAGATATTTCAAATGAAAAAAGACATGCTGATAATTAAATACCATAGATTAAGTGAATTCAAAAATAAGTTTGCATGTATAAATAATAAGATGTTTTTCACTCATATTAATAATAAATATATTTACCCCATGCGTTAATACGTTGGCTACATGTTCTACATTTGTTGGCACGTAAGCTTTCCCTGAACTTCTTTCGTTTTTCCATTTTACCCTAAACAAAAAATTAAATGGGATTAAAAGATTATTATTCAATAAATATAAATCAAAAGAGCCTTGTTAAAAGTCTATTAGGAAACAAGACGATTATAAATTAGATTAAGTGGAGACCCTATCAACAGGTGGTTCCCACAGTACATTTATATCCTATACAAATAAATAGAAACATTTACTAAAAAAAATCTGGACTCATTTTCTTAAGTGGTAATAAATCATATAAATATTACTTTGAGGTCATATTAAATATTTTTTTCTGTCTATAAACATACTTAAATCTACTTTCTTCTTCTTTTTATAAACACTTTAGTGTATAAGATAATTTGTCATGCACATAATATTTATTTAAATGTACAAAAAAGATACAATTTGTTCTTAAAAAATGATCTGGAATTAAAAAAAAAACAAAAAAAAGTATAATTTGTGAATATCCAATTATCTCAGACATAACAGTTAGTAGATTGTACAAATGACCTCTTTGGTATATTGTAATATTGGGCACAATATTTTCTCTTGGAAAATAACTCTCTCACCATATTATACACAGTTATATATATTTTTTTATTTTCCTTTTGTTTTCGCTTCTGATTTTACCAAAGGTAACAAAAGCATTGTGATCATTCAGAAGAACAAATTGTACTTTTTTTTTAGTTGAAAAATTGTTAGACAGAAATCTGCACACAAACTTTTTTTGTTAACACCTATATCATTAAAACTACTCCCCCCCCCCCAAAAAAA
>KZ651738.1:79510-92287 GCA_001010745.2 Gerris buenoi
AATAAAAAAAAAAAAAAAAACAACAATTTTGACGAATTTAAAAAAATTAAATATATCAGACAATAATGGACCTTACAAGGAAAACATCATTGAAGAATATACATGGCAGGACAGATACAGTGATCACATAGTGGCTGAAATAAAGAGTGGTAGACTGAGGTGGCTAGGACACCAACAAAGAGTGGGTCCAGAGAGCGACAAAGAAAGTGTTTTAATCTTCTGTACAAAGACTACACAGCAGCTGAAATAGCTAGAAGACGGAGAGGAAGATCTATGATACCTGTGTATTCAGGGAGAATGCAGTTTAAAGATCGGTAGGATGGAGGCCAGGGCCCTACATGGGCTATAAGCCCCATAGAGTAAAGTAAAGACAGGACACGAGGAAGATGTAATTCCCCGAGAGGTGAGACATGATCCATAAACATAAACGCATAGATAAATGGATAGTAAGTCCTATAATGATAAGTTGATGCGGACCATGACATTAAAAAAAAGAATACACAAAAAATTGTTAAAGATTATAATGTGTATGCTTTATCAAAAATTAAGACTTTAGACCTAGAATAGACCTACTGTTTATAGGTTTCACACTAATAATAATGAGAGGAAACCACATGTCAAAAATTAGCATACGCGGTTTATTAAAAACCTTGAGTAGACGTGTGTAATCACGATAGAACTATGAACCTGATAAAATCGGTAAATAATTAAATATGACAAAAAATATCCTTTAGAATATCATATTATTATTATTATAAACAATTCTTTACAAAAAATTGTTCTTAACAACTGGTGAGATTAGGAGATCGATTATTTTTTAGTCAACTTGTTTACATATTACTTTGTTTTATTGTTTTTTGTTGACTTAATTATTAGGTTATTCATTAGCAAGTTTTCTTGTTAGCTTGTTTACTTGTTAACTGATTTACTTGTTTGCTTGTTAACTCGTTAACTGGTTTACTTGTTAGCTAGTTTACTCGTTTATTTGGTAGCTTTTTTACTTGTATCTTCATGAAAAGGTCAAAGACCAAAAGAAATGTCACTGCCCTGACAGTTCAAATGAAAAATAGTTTATATAATAAATGAAAAAATATATACAATTTGTGGGGGATGTGTTTTAAAACAACACACAAAGAAAAAATAAAAAGAGATAAAATTACATTAATGGAAACTTCACCAGAAGGAGTTTAAAAGCATAAATTGTAAAAGTGCAAATGATTTTAATTTGTTTAACGTTTGCAATTAGTATATTTGATTTAAACTGACATTATATATGAAATTAAATGTTATCTACCTTAATAAATACATCCTTAATGGAAGACCAGTAGAAATAATTGCTCTGCTATTAACACGATACACTTACTTCTTTAATTAGCTTATACTCAAACCATTAAAAATAGTGAAACTCAACAAAGAATAACAATGAAACAGAGGTAAGTACTGTAATTATAATATGGAAATTTTTTTAAAATGTTCAAAGATCAAATTATATGATAATGATACGAGACATTTGATAAGGAGGAAATGAAAAACTGAGATATTTTAACAAGTGACGGCTGGTTAATCACTTGCCTCATGCTGGTGATAAGCACTAACTACTAGGCGGACGGCCAAAGGTCTAGGCCACTTATCTTATAATTGCTACCTATTTCTTTTTAATATTTAAAATTATGAAAGCACACGATCAAATGTTAATACTTTAATGATAAGGTAATATGAATATTATTAAAGAGTTTCTTAAAAGAAGGTATATTTTTTAATTTTAACAGTTTATCTATAATATTTTATCAATCGTAGCAAAATATTAAATACTACAGAGATAAGATAAAGAAATAGAAGATTGATTCGTCCAAAAAGGATCCAGAGGAGCTCACTAATTTTAAAATTTAACTTCCCCATTATGCTACATATAATTTAAAAAAAAAAACTTTTTGCAACAAATATTAAGTCAAATCAGACTTGCTCCCTTGCAATTAGACACTAAAGGGTACTTCTTTACATTTTTACCTCCCTGTGTCTTTTTAGAATATAAATTACTGATTAAATAACTATTAAGACAAAGGTATGTTTAGTCAACTGTACTTTGGGACAAAGGATATCACACTTCTGATTTTATAAGAGGAGTAACAAACTAAAGAAGAACATTTCCTACACCTTCTTTAGAGTGAAACTCCCCTCTGTTATTTTTTTATAAGGGGAGTAACAATCTAAAGAAGAGCCAACTAAAGATTAGATTAGTACAATCTTCATATAATTGTCAGATAATTCCATGAATTAAATGTTATAGCCTTAAGACGCTCTAAGTAAGGGGTGAAATGTAGCTGCTTTTTAAAAAAGAAAAAAGAAGAAAACAAATTATTTATTTTAACCCCTAAAAAGTCCAAAAGAGAATAATATCTGAATATAGTTTTCTATACAATAAAGAAATTGTTTGATAATTTAGAAGAAAAATTGATATTTACTTTGTTTTAATTAGAAAAAGCAATGTTCAGTCCAATGTACTTTGGACAAAGGAATATCAAACCTCGGTTTTAATAAGAGGAGTAACAGTCTGAAGAAGAAAATTCCCTACACCTTCTTTAGATTGTTACTCCTTTTTTTTATTTTTTTATTTTATTTTTTATTTTTTTTTATTTTTAAAGAAGAGTAACAGTTCAAAGAAGTGCAGGAATTCCTTATAATTGATAAACAAATATAGGGTGGGTAATCAATTAAATTTTTGTCACATTACACCAAATTACTTGGTTACCCATCTAGTACGTACCTTGAAGGGTAACCAAGTACCATTAATTTAATTTAAAAAATGAAAAATTGTGTTAAAAAAAATAAATGAATAAAAAAACCTTTTTCCTTGTGAACATCAAAACTAAAATGTTTAACCTATTGGAGTGAATATTTTAAAACGTGTGTTCTTCTATGTAGATTACTCAACATCACATTCGTTCTAACAGGAAAGAAGTGGGTTTAGTAAAAATTGAAATGTATCTATTACACTCTTACCACATAATTCAGGTACGAAGGATGTAAACCAAGAAGTATTAGGATATTTTAGTTCTAGAACTGTGAAATTGAAATGGTATGCTAAACTTGTGAGGTAGGATATCATACTTCTGTTTGGTCTAGAGTCTGAGTCTTGATGACATTATGGGAAAAACTCTGACTCTTATTGCCTCTCACCATGATTTTTATCTGTTTCTATTATGACATAATGTTGTCAAGTTGTTTCTACATTGACCCATAGTCAGTCACACTAAAGAATTTCTCAGAGCTTAACTGTAATTAATAAATATTTATTTTATTTATTGCTTTATTAAGGTGTCAGACAACTAGGTCATTTACGAATACACCCAATAATTAATAAATATAGGTAATATTTATCAATTAATATTAAGTAATGCATTCATATTATTATAATACATATTAATCATTTCATTAAAAATAATTTTACCAATGAAATTAATGTTAAGGAAGAAACAATAATTATGTATTCTACCTGATTTTCTTAAAGGTTTGATCTTCCACCCTAACCTATCTAATTTAATTGGTTAAATTTCAACTATTTAATAATTTTATATGCTCTCTCTCTTGCATTGCCTCTATTTTAAGAAATTAAATGTTATTTATATTCAAAGTAGCAATTATTGTTAAAGATTAAATTATAATTAAAGTAAATCAAAGGGACACTGTAACCAAAAACCTACAGCAAATGAAAGTTCATATCCAATTTAATTTTTTTTATGCTTTTTTCCATATTAACACATTGTTAAGGTGTTCCAGGTTGGGGGAATCAGTCACTTTACTCACCTACTCGATGAGATCATCAGTGTGAAATATGTCTCACCTCCTTGGCATTTTAACCATAACTATAATATACATTTTTTACATATTATTTATTTATTACTATTTTGCTTTCAACTAATTATTTAATTTTGTAATTATTATTATCTTTTAATATTTATTAATTTCATTTTTATAGTTTCTTTCTGTAGGATAAAAGTCACTGAAAATATCAATTAAAAGACAACAGAACTTGATGTCATGAGAAAATAAAAGTTGATATACCTATCCACAGTTTAAATTCAATACAAATAGGAGTTAATATCTAAAGTAAATAAAAAATAGACATTTTAAAAATATGTGATAAATAATCAAACTAGAGACTAGATGAATAATTAAACTGGGACTATAATAGAGGTAGGGAGAAAATATCAATTCTAATCTAATAGCAATATTTTAAAACAGTAATAAATGTAATGGTTTGAGGATGTTGTTACTAACTAAAAAATTAATTGAATGGCTACTTTAGTTGAGCTGGGTGAAAGCGTTAAATTGAACACCATTAATAAAAAATATTAGTTATCTGGGCAGTTAATAGTTAATGCTTTTTAAATTAAATAGTTCTAGGCCTGAGTAGGAGTTATAAAAAGATCAGTCTGGGAAACTTGGACTAACTTTTTCATACAATCCCAAAAACTTTTTGTTTTTGATTTTCAACAAAATCAGATTTATTTTCATCAATATCTCAGAAACTAGATTTTTTAAACAGCTTATATGGTAAGGACTACACTTCAGATTTTTATTATTATTATTAAAAATCGTCAGAACTACATTCTTTCAAAGTTTTTGGGGAGTAGCACCCCGAAATTCAAAGCAGAAATTAATTTCTCGATTTCACATCAGGGTGAAACTGAGTTCATGATTTACTGAACATGTACGCCAAATCTCCATTTTAAT
This sequence comes from Gerris buenoi, assembly GCA_001010745.2. Taxonomy (NCBI): domain Eukaryota; kingdom Metazoa; phylum Arthropoda; class Insecta; order Hemiptera; family Gerridae; genus Gerris; species Gerris buenoi. The sequence goes on from KZ651738.1 coordinate 84,245, forward strand.
GCCATACGTGTGTACACAGATGACAAAACGACATTTTTAACTACTTTAGCACTGACTTTCAGGGGACCTCAAAATGTAAAAATCTCAAAATTGAATTTCCCTACCATCACAATACATGAGTACACAATACATTATATGAAAAAGTAAAAATTGATTTTCTAAGGGGGGGAAAAATCATATTAGGACAAGAAAGACGCATGTGCCAATGCTTCATTTAAAAACTGTATATTAATTACTTATGTATACATCACTTGTGAAGTATATTTTTTTGTTATTCTCTCCATATTATAATTACAGTAAATCTGCAGTCTCTTTTTGCAGGATTTAAACCCTTTCTATGAACTACAGAAAGGGTTTAAATCCCCAAGGTAATTTTCAGATTAAAATCCCCAAGCAATTTAACTTAAAAAAAAGGTCTAACCACCTCAAACACTGCACCAGACACTGCAGATAAGCCGTATAACCGTCTTAATTAAATTAGGGTATTTTTCAGTGGTTTAGATAGTGATTTTGTTTACATTCATAAACTAAGTAAATTAAGTGTTAAAAAAATGACTCATTTATGAAATAAAAAGCGGTTTTCTTATTTTTTATTAGCGGTTTCTTGAATCTCTATTAGGTCAAAATAGTTTGCTAAATATTCTAATAAATAAACCTATTAAAAGAACAGTGGAACTTAATCATTTCTTTTTAATAATTATATTTACAGATTACTCTACAAATTCACTACAAAAAATTGTTAATTATAAATAAATTATTAGAATATAATGAAATTAAAAATCTCTGGTTTGTGTTCTTATAATGGACGAAATAAAAGAATGCATTGGAGAGGTGACACCTAATTGGGAATTTGACCAATGGCAGTTTGCCAATCTTAAAATGGCAATCTGCCATTAGTAAAATCTTCCAATAATGTGCCAGTTTTTTTTTTTTTTGTCACTTATTATTCTCAAAAACAATTAATATAAGGAGAAAGGAATTCAATACAACCACCTCAGGTACAAAACCAGTAATATAAAAAAAAGCCAATATACTTTTTTTTAATTTTATAGATTTCTTCGGCCAAAAAAAAGTGGCCTAGACCTCTCTAACAGGACTAATACCTTTCTTGCCCTCAAGAGAGATATTATTTTAAAATTTAAGACAACATAAGAGATGTTGATCTAGGTTCTCTCTTGATAGAATATTAAACTAAAAAACTTAACTGACAGGTGGCTGCTAAAAGATCAACTTAAGGGTAGTTCAAGTTTCCAAAAGTGTCAATCTGTCATTTATTTTCCAATTTTAAAACATCTTAGAGGGAAGAATTGGCCACCAGCTAATAAGAAGTTGTATCACTCATGATAATGGTGGCATAATGCCATTAGCTGGGTGGCAGTCTCCCAATATAGCATAACCTGGCAAGTTCTTTAATTTGTAAAACTACATAAACATGCAGGTAATTGTTACATACTCTACATACACATTGTAGAGGTGATAGGTCTTTAGAGGGTCTTATAAATTAAAGCCACCCCTAACAACTTGAGGGGTGAGTAGGTCAGTGATCCTTGAATGAAGACAAAATGTCATCTTTCCAATATAGAACCACCTGTCAAATAAATTCTTTTTAGAGGTCACAGTTTACCATAAGCAGAAACATGCCATTTGTAAGTCTTCCAATAGAGAACATCTTGTCAAATGATTTATACGAACAAACTAGAGATAATAGACCACAGTTTTTGGCAAGGTAAATTGTTCCCCTTTCATGACAGTAACACCTGTTAGCCCCTTAAAATTTGCCAGAGAATCCTTAAATAGATTCATACATTTATATTGTAAATCTACACTCTCTGGTATGGTTAGGGGAAAAATGTGAACCTTATTGGGGGCTAACTAACTTCAACTTAAGACTAGTCATCGCTCTACCTATTTGCAAATGAGTATCTTAAAGCCGGTTAAAATTAAGATTCTTCACAAAACCGTAGCGCTCTTGTAATATAGAGTATTAGCTAATAAATTGAACTATTCCAGTTGAATCACATGTCATAACTAGTGAGATTAATTACTTTTTTTTAACCAATAAGAGCTAATATTAATATGGTTTATAGAACATTTATAAACATAGTGAATAATAAAAAATGTTAGCGGTACATTTATTTCTTCTTCTTTTATTAAAATCAGTCACTAAAAAATAAAATTTCGATTAAAAATAGATACAAAAGGTACTCACGTTTTCAAGGCATTAATTTTGTTTTCAATCCAATTTTGCGGGAAGAGGCAAAGCAACTCCTTGCAAAAACTCATCTCAAAATCAGTTCAGGGATTTCAACGATAAATTAAATTTACTTGCAATTTTTTACCGCGTCATGAATACGCCGAAATCTATATCTGCGGGATTCTCTTATTATATAAGATATTCACGCTAATTGAATATCCTCTCGCGAACATCTCGTCGGGTTATTCACAAAGCGGACAAAAGGTATTCAGCGAATACAAGTATACATTTTTTATTTCACGATAAAGGAAGACGACATTTTTTCTAATACTGATAATTTTGTATCGAGCAAATAGAGAGCAGATCTGGCATAATTAAAGAATCACAAAAATAATAAGAAAAATAAATCCAAACAATTAAAATATCAATACATTCGATATTCGATAGAGATTTGAACAACCGACTGAGCCCAATTTAATTAACTTAACAAATTAATATAAATAAACTAAAAAGAGAAATTAAAGCAACATGAGATTCTTAATAGGAAGTGAGTACGGATGAAAGCACGAAAGCGGAAGATAAATTAATACGAAAATAAAAAATTAAGTTTTATGAGATCGCGATTCGCGGGTGCTGATAAGGAAAAGGAAACTTTATTATCGAAAATGTAACTAAGTTCGATTTAGTGGCGCGAGGTGCCAGCACATGTCAAGGTCTCCCCTCCTCACCCGCTCTTTTATTTCTTTTTATTTCGTAAACAAAATCAGCTGATTTTATAACGTCAAGTCGATAGCTATCGATAGTATTTTGTTTTTGTTGTTAAGAAAAAGTCTTCACAGTAACGACGCAAAATAAGTTTTACGCGATTTCTTCGATTGATATAACTGACAGTTTTTGTTTTAAAGTTTAATTTTCAATTTTAAGAATACTTTTAATCTGTGTTCTAGTTCGACATTTCTTGTTTTAAAAATAATAAAATACATATCGAAAAAGGAAGTATTCCTCTCGTCGAAGTGACCTCGATTCTTAGCTTTTTGTTATTACTTCTGTCTTTCGTTTTTCGTTCCTAATCTATTCCCAGTCTATCTCATAAACATAAATAACGAAATTAAAGATTCGCCTGCCCTAGAAAATTTATAATCGTGTTGTTTTCTCACATCACTCAAGTGACGCTCTCTTTTATACGCTTGTAAATTATTCTTAACTAAGTGTAGATGACTGTTTAGTGTTGTTTTATTTTAGTTAATAAACATATTCCTAATGAGTGTAGGTACGAGGACATCCGATCTGACCAAAAATGAATTTTTCGTTGGATTCAATCAAGATTGCACGTAAGAATCTCTTGTTGTATTATATTATTCTATAAATTAATTGTACGCACTAATGTCAGATTACTTAGATATTTAGGCGTAGTTTCTTTTATCAAATATCATTGTTATGTGATAATGTCATCACTAATATGGAAAATGAATGTATTATTGTTTAATCTCTTATAAATTATTTGTTTATAGGTCACTAGCTGTTAGCACAACAAGCGGTTACAGAATATTATCGTTAAATTCCATTGACAGTCTTCGTGAAATATGTGAAGATGGTAAAGTTTAATTAACTTATAATTTTATGAGTAAATATTATTGAAAATTGAAAGAAATTAATCAATTATATTTTGTATGTTGAACACTTGTTAACTCAAGCTCTTTCCTGACCAATCCAAGAATTTAATTTTACTAAAAAAATTAATGTAGAGAAATGAGAAGTGACGTTAGTTTGTGAATTACTATTGTAGACAAAGGAATAGTTCTCAGGATTGCATTTGTTTGAATGTAATGTAAACTGACGATATTTAATATTATTTGTATGACAAGTTCCTAAGAGGAACTTGTCTTAATTTATTTTAAGTTTGGACTTTACATTTGTGTCAAGAAAAGAGTTAAGTCTAAGCTTAACCGAGTAAAATAATCAAATTATTCTATAAATCTGCAATATTGCTCTGACAGCTTTTTAAAATCAGAAAAAACTGGGAAAAGAACCCAAAAGAGCTTGGGATTTTGACCCCTAGAAGGTTGCCTGTTAAAATCTAGCGCTCTGATTGGCTCTCCTTTCAATTTTCCTACCCTATTAGAGTTAACTCTTATGTTAAGCCCACTGTAATAGCTTTATTCGTTAGTGTAGGTTTCCGCAGTCAGAATCTAATAAATGCACGGCATCAGAGATTTTGTGACTCCCTTAAATCATTCTCTGTGTAGTTCCTCAAGCTGGAACATTTGCAAATGACTTAAATAGCTTAACCTGCAGTCTATTCAATAAATTACATTGGTTTCAAGACCAAACGCTGACACATCTGGTTCTTCAATGTTTGGGAATCTCAGAGAGAAACATAGAAATGTTTGACACTGATGATCACATCAAATTAATGCGTCAAGTGATTTGTGCATCTCGGTCTGCGGACATAAATGTGTCGGTACATTTCCTAGGCTGGAGGACTCTTTTGTCTTGCAACTGTCTTTGCCTCCAGTGTGCGCACTCCCATATACTGTATATATCTTGAGGTAGTGACAAAACTGTCTGCGGGCAAATAATACTCCTGTCCTTTGCGCCCCTGACCTTAGAGTTGGAAATTGATCCGAAACATCTTTCAGCAGACAAATATGCCTTTACTGTATTTTATTTTTATTTAGCTGTCGTCATATTTTGTTTTCTGTTGCAGAGACTGAGGATATCTGCATCGTTGAAAGGTTATTCAGTAGTTCTCTGTTAGCCATAGTGAGTTTATCTTCACCGAGAAAACTAAAAGTGTGCCATTTTAAAAAAGGAACGGAAATATGCAATTACAGCTACTCAAACACTATATTGGCTGTGAAGCTGAATCGAGCCGTATGTATTCTTATTACCTACAAGTCATGCTAACTATTAACAAATTATTGTCTGGAGAACTAAAAATCCAAAAACTTTATGATTGATCAATCAGTAATTCAGAGCATGTCATAAATTATGCATTAATTAAGCAATGATGGAAGTGTGAAGTTACTAATTTAGGATTTGCAGTAGCTCATTTCAATCATGTTTGGCATGGGGCTCAATGTTTGGTGTTAACCCACGTCACGCTATAAATTGGTTGCTACTTAAGTAAAATGGTATCCATTCAGTTACGGAAGATAATAAAACTATACAGCTAATGGAAGTTGTATAATTTGGCAGGCCTAAACCAAATAGTTTTCCGCTATTATATTCATATTAAAACCTTCTCTATACTCTTTTGAGCCACCTGTTATTTTTATTATTATTATTTTATACTTTCTCATATAAACGAAAGGATTGTGATGGCCCGAAAATTTGATTTTGAGATTTTGATGGATTTTCACGTATTGAGTCCAAAAAAGTAGATTTACAAAATGTCTGTCTGTGCGGATGCCTGGAGCCTAAACTACTGGGCTGATTTTGACAAAATTTGGCATACACGTTCAGATAAATTATACCCCAAGGTGAAATCGAGAAATAAATTATACCTCCAAATTTGGGGGCGCTGTCCCCCAAAAACTCTGAAAAAAACATGAAAAAAAATTATTTCTTGAATACGGTTCAGACGATTTTGATTAAAAAATTCTAAAATGTAGTCCATTTAAATAAGAAATCTAACGATATAAGCCGTTTCCCCGGTAAAAATCTAGTACCTGAGAAAATAGCTTTAAAGGCGAACGGAGGGAGCCCGGGTTCGCCCCACTGAAGAGAAGTTATTTAAATTATGATAAATGATAAATTTTGATGAAATATTCAATAATAATTAAATTTAGCTATGAAAACTAATTAATGGAAAAAACTGGGTTACGTAATTATGAACTCGTATATGAGAAAGTTTGTCTGAGTTGTCTCAGACTGATTTGTAATTTATTCAACTAGTATAAAAATTACACGATGCCACACTTAATCTGAAAGGTCAAATAAAGGGAGGACGTATTTCATCTTGAATTTTAGGAAGCAAACGTCTGTCTGTGTATAAATAATTTTACTTATTTATAAAAGTAGTAAAACCAATTTTACCTATGAAATTTACCTGTCTCATCAGACACCAAACTACAATTTTAAAATACAAATTCAGTGGGTTCTTGATGCCTCAAAAGAGACTATGAGCCCAAGATTGATAATCATCTTAATTATATTTATTTTTAACAAATGTTGTTAATTTTTATTTAAGTAATGATTTACTTAAAAAATACTATTTACTTAAAATTACCAAACATGTGTGGTAGGTCCGTTATAACTATAAATTATTTTTATTTATAAATTGTTTAGTTTCATTATAATTATTGATTTTTGTTTATAATTACTTTAACTAATTTATTTTCAAAGTACATTAATTTTAATAATATTTATTTTATTAATTTATATATCGTATAAATTTTTAGTGATTGCTTTTTTTATTTTTCTATGGAATTATTTAGTTAGTTCATTTTTTTGGTTTAACTATACATTTTATATCTATTTAGGTCATGATATCTCCTGATAAATATTGTCTTTTCTGCAAAAGCTTTCTTGTTAAAATCGTCGAGTTTTTTGCTGATATAAAAATTGTATATGTTGAGAATAGGTTTTTATAAAATAATATATGTTTTATGTATTTAATCCAACTGATTCATCCATTCTCTTAGCATTATGCAAAGCCCAGCTCCTTTGTATACTCCATCGACCTTCATGAGTCCCCTAACATCTGTTCTTACTATCTCTTTTTTTTGTTTAGTGGGTTAGGCTGACCTTGTATATATTCACCTTAAGAATATTACAAAAAAAAAACCTAACATATGTTTCATCACTGTTTGAAATAAATCTATCATTTTATTATTGATAGAATTAAAAACTATGAAAATTGAGATAACTGTATTGAACTTAATTGTCGTTTCAAATAATTTTGTTCAATTATGGAACTTTTTTTATCTTGATTAGTCTTAGTTGTTTCTAATTGTTATTTAATTATAGTTTTATTTTTTATTTTTCATTTTCTTTTATATTTATTTATTTTGTTTTACTTAAAGAAAGTAAAATAAATAAATATATTGTGTAATTTGAATGGGACTATATTGTTAAGCTCTGTTTTATAGAGTAGAATATAAAGTCTATCAAATTTTTGTAGACATTTCTTTTGAGAAATTTGGCCTTTTATAGGGTTTTTAATTTTTTTAAAATTTTTTATTATATATGCAATTTATTAAGGAGAGTGGAAGTTTTTTTTATTTTTTATTATATTTAATGTATAATACAAATTAAAAAAAAAAACCCTATAAAAGGCCAAATTTTTCAAAAGAAAGTTCTAAACAAATTATAAAGAAGGGTACAAAAGAATATATCAGTGGCGGATTAAGGGTGTCATCAAGGGGGGGCCGATCTAACCTTGCCCTAAGGAGAGGGGGAGGGGGGGGGCTCTATGGACCCTCACCATCGACTGCAGTGCAATATCTTTACCGTAAGTCATAGGTGCCGTAAGCAGTTAATTATTTTAGGGTGCATATAGTTCTCCCCGGAAAAATTTGAAAATATGACCTCTCAAAACAGCGATTAAATGCATTTCTGAGGTAAAATTTGATTTTAATACGTAGTCATAAAAGGGTCATTTTTGGCTGGATTATATGGAGTAGTTTGTTGGCAAACAAGTATGAACATGAACACAAGTAGGTACATATTTAAAAAAAAAAAAACTTAAATGCAAACTTAAAAGCAGAGTTATTGTAACACAATAAAAGTTGTGCACCTAATCATTCCCTTTGTCTAAAATACCTAAAAAAAAAATTTCGTTCTTGAGAACGAAAATGTATCAGTTTGTTACATTCGGTAAGCTCGGAAGCAAAAGGAGGATTTTT
>KZ651738.1:144496-162516 GCA_001010745.2 Gerris buenoi
CTTATATGAGAAAGTTTGTCTGAGCTATCTCGGACCGACTTTTATAATTTGACTTTGTAACATTAACTAATTTAAGATTTTTATTGTGTTATACTTTTGGTTCCATTGAATTGTTTTCTTTTTAGAAACATGTATTGTAAAACATTTATTAACAATACGTCAATACAATCTATATTTATCTCTTTTTTTCATTTTTTTAATTTTAAATTTAACTGTTACCTTGTTATTATTTTTGTGTCTTATCTCCAAAACTACAGAGCCTTCACAAAACTTTCTATTTTCGTCTCCTTTTATTATTTTCCACCCAAAAATATTCTAAAACCATTATTTCTTTTTCAAAACTGGTCTAATATATATGAAGAAATGTAAGGAATATTTATGTATGTTTCTTGAATGTGGGTCAGAGGGCTCCCTATTGTACTCGAGGAAAGGATCTATGTATATATTTATATAAATATATACGAATATATACATATATATGTAAGTATATATTAAGTTATGTATATAAGATGTCTTGGACCACTTATAAGAGCTAGTCGCTGGTCATCCACTAGTTGCTACAGATCAAAACAACTTGACTAAAAAATAGTTTAAAAACGTCTTAAACAATTTTATGTTCTTTTAAAATTTATTTTGAAAAGTAGCAATAACTTAGTTAAATAATAAATATTACAACATAACAGCAATATTACAACTTTTTTGTTTATAAAAAAATCCTTAATTTATTTAAATACAAGTAATTTATGTTATAAAAGCCATATTTTTTTTTTACCCATTTGTATTATTTATTTCACTTGACTTATAAATTAAAACCCTTATCATATCTAAACATGATTTATTTAATCTACATTATATTTACCAAAAGACATTAATTTATTTAAAGTAATTATTTACGTATAAACATTTTAAGACTTTGAAATTTTAATCCTTGATTTCGTTTTTTCCTTATTAAGGACTTTTTATATTTGAAAATATTACATTATAATATATTTTAAAAAGTATAACTTTCAATATTTGTTTCCAATATGCTGTACATAATAACCGCAATTATCTTTGTTATTTATATTTTACTGTTACTGGATGTAATGAAGCCAAAATCCTACCCACCAGGTATGTTTTGCTAATTATTACTAATATGTAACTTTTGTTAATTTATCATTGGCTAAAGAGCGTTTGAGTTTAGTTATTTGATTTCCACTAATAAAAGAATTAAAAGTTGCCACTTTAACTGTCAATGTACAGTGTTCTGTTGTTAATTACAATATATTTGTATATTTTTTTTTTACGTTTGTCATAAAACAGTTATCGTGCTGTATAAGATAAATAAACCAAACATTTTTATATATTTCATCATATTCTAGTAAAATAAAAGATAAATAAACAAAAAATACATGTGGTGTCACGGGACACCCGGAAGGAACGAAGTTCCTTACATTTTTCATTAAATATAAATTATAAAATCACACTGCTAAAGACGTGCTAACTACTACTTATTTTCGATATTTACAAACCAAGTGACATTTTTGACGTATAACAAAAATAAACAAAACAAGTCAAGTAACAGGGTTTCCATAATTACATTTTTCCCGTCTTTTTGAAGCTTACGTTTACGCGAGCGTTGTGCGTGAACGCTTGGGCGGATAACTTTTTCCAACGAACTCAGCCTGGGCATTGGTAAAATGAACATGTGTACTAAATTTCAACTAACTTGGTGATCTTTTACTCAAGTTATCGTCATCGGTAGATTTCGTGACGGATTTTGCGTGACGGTGATTTCATGACGGTGATTTTGGTCGTTTTTTTTCGGATTCACTCCCGGGCTCCAGAATGTGCCATAAGGAACTTCGTTCTAAAATTACNATATTTGAAAATATTACATTATAATATATTTTAAAAAGTATAACTTTCAATATTTGTTTCCAATATGCTGTACATAATAACCGCAATTATCTTTGTTATTTATATTTTACTGTTACTGGATGTAATGAAGCCAAAATCCTACCCACCAGGTATGTTTTGTTATTTATTACTAGTATGTAACTTTTGTTAATGTATCATTGACTAAAAAGCGTTTGAGTTTAATTGTTTGATTTCCACTAAATAAAAGAATTTAAAATTGCCAATATAACTGTGTTGTGGTGTTTATTACAATTTATTAGTATATTTTTTCACGTTTGCCATAAAACAGTTATTGTGCTAATTCAAGTTAAATAAACCACACATTTTTACTTAGATTTTTTTTAGATTGTTTTATTTTAGGCGCCGAACAACATGGTTATATGCGCCTATGTAAGATTTAAATTAAACAGTTGTTAAACAATGTGTATAAATAATAACAATAAGTAACAATTAAATTCAGATTTCAGTAAAGTAATTTGCGTCCTGTAAGTAATGCATGAGTTTCGTTACATGAGTCGAGTTGTTAGCTAAGATATCTGCTAAGTTGTCTGATAAGTCGTGTGTAATTCTAAGTTGGTCAAGTTGTTGGCAGTCGGTCAGTAGATGAGCTACAGTCAAAGTATCGTCACATAGTCTACATCTTGGTCTTTCTCTGTCTCTAGTAAACAAATAACTGTGAGTAAGTCGAGTATGTCCTATTCTCAGTCTGCAAAGTATTGTCTCTTCCTGTCTGTTTTTCCTGTATGAGGAGGTCCAGTCACCTAGCGATGGTTTTATGCGTCGTAGTTTATTGTTTGTGGTGTCTGTCCAAGTCTGTTGCCATTTCTCTTTTATTTTTGTCCTTATGTACCAGTCAAAGTCTCTAGGTATAACCTCTGTCTCAGTTCTCAGTCCGTCAGTTATTGCTTGTCTCGCTAGTAAGTCGGCTGTCTCATTTCCGGAAATTCCTACATGGCTAGGTACCCAACAGTATCGTACCTTTAATTTTGTCCTTGCTATTTTTTTACTATATTTGCTATATTTTTACTTATTTCAGCATATTTTAGTAAAATAAAAGATAAATAAACAAAAATTCCTTAGAATCTTGATGTTAAGGCTCTACCGCCCTTTGAGGTTAGGAAAAACAGTAAAATTCAAATAACTCTTGTTCTAAGTAAGATATAAAAAATCTAATCACAGGCTTCATTCCTAACTTTAATTCTGCGCAATTTGCGCTCTATTTCAACTTCCTATGATAAATAGTACAGGCGCCATTTCAATACAACGATAAAACCAGTTTTATCGTTTATCAGTTATTTTACTGTTTTCCTAACCTCAAAGGGCGGTAGAGCCTTAAGAAGTAATGTTTTTTTTGTATAAGAAAAAATAAACTTCATTTTTATGAAATCTATAAAAGAAATAATGAATGGAAGAGCCTGCTAATTAGTATGGCACATAAGTTCCACACGTCATATCGTGAACTTTAATGATATTGATCTTAACGAACTATTAACCATTATTGTTTAATTTAATATTTCCTCCTTTTTTCAAATTTGTCAAAGTAGTTTGCGTTTTTTACGTGAATAAAAGTACCTGGATATTATTTGGCAACATTTAAAGAGCGCAGGCATTTGACATTAATATGAGACTATCTGTAGTCTACGTTCGACATACCATCCAAATTTCTGAAAAATCAGATGGGCACTTTTGAAGATATAGTTATAAATACATGCGTGTTTGTGCGCACAACAATCTTTGACTGTGAAAGAGAAACTAAAGGGTGCAGACAGCTTTGAAACTTATATGGGACCAACAATGAGCTAATTATGACCCACCATTCAAATTACATTAAAATCGTACTTGTAGTTTTTAAGATAGGCAGGTCCGCAAAAATGCTGTATTGCAGAAATGGGATCAAAAATGTTCCGTGATATTGGATTCTGTCTTGTATTCGAAGACACAGAGTATTTTCGTTCTTCAGAAAAATCATGTAGTTTCTGTTACCTTTTGCAAGCTCGGGAGGAAAATAAGGAAACAGTTTTTGTCTATAGAGAAAAGGCAAAAGTTACCTAAAAGTAAAAATTAGCATTTTAATATATCAAAAATTCTGAAAATTGTCGATTACAAAATATTATAACATCTTCCTTGGACTTGGAGTGACCCTGGACTTGCAGTATATTTGGCAAATTAGAAAATAGTCTGCCAATGAGTATGGCACCTACCTTTCTCGCATCCTATCACATACTTCATTGATGTTATGTTTTTACAAACAATTGTATAATTTATTTGACTGTTTCCTTCGTTTTTTTAAACTTTAAATCTGTCAAAATTGTTCTGATTTTTTACATGAATTAAAGCATTAAGGCTATTCGCGGACTACTTTCGACAAACCATCCAAATTGCATATAAATCAGATATGCACTTTTGAAGATATAGGTGTAAACGAATGTATGTTTTTGTGCATGTGGAAATTATGGACGCAAAAGGTTAAAACTTATATGGGACCAATAGTATAGGTAATCATGACCTACCATTCAAATTTTATTAAAATCAGGCGAGTAGTTTTTAAAATATGTTAGTTCACCAAAATTGAGCGACTAGACCAACAGACAGACACGGAACCAAAAATTTTTGCTAATAATATCTGAAACGGATTTCTATCTTGGAATTTTTTAAAACGGACCTATATAAAAAGTTTCGTGCTTTAGAACAATCACATAGCATCCATTACCTTCGGTATGCTCGGAAGCAAAGTGGTTAAAAACTACCGCAGTCATTCTAGCCATACTAAGAATGCTGAAAATTCTTAAAATATAACGCGACAAAATTAGATTTAAATTCCTTTAACTTTTTAGATATCGTTCGTTGTACTGTATAAAAGACATGCATATAGTTTCACATTAGTTCTTTCTACCGATTTATAAGTATCGAGATAAATCCACAATGTTATAGACTGACTTCGAGTACGTTGTGAGTTAGTCGTTGAACTGATAAGTTATATTCATATGGTTCTACACCAGGACCAGGGGGTGGAAACAACAAATTTTATGCTTCTAATATTTGTTGATTATAAAGTTATTTTTATTAATTTTTAAGTGATTATATAGCATCTAAGAATACTATATATATATACTATAAGAGTGTGACTATAGAAGTAGAAGAAGATTCCAGGATATACTCNCATTACCTTCGGAAGCACATCCATTACCTTCGGAAGCACATCCATTACCTTCGGAAGCACATCCATTACCTTTGGAAGCACATCCATTACCTTCGGAAGCACATCCATTATGCTCGGAAGCAAAGTGGTTAAACAACCGCAGTCCGCTGAAAATTCTTAAAATACAACACGATAAAATTATATTCAAATTCCTTTTCTTTTTAGTTATTTAAGAAAATCGATGAGTCATCGTACGTTTTACTGTTTTAAAGACATACGTCTAGTGTCACATTAGTTCTTTCTACCGGTTTATAAGTGTCAGGAAAAATCCACAATTTTATAGACTGACTCCGAGTACACTGTGAGTTGTTAGTCGATGAACTGATAAGTTATATTCACTTAAGCAAATTCCACAAACCCATAGTGCCAAAGTTCCACAAAATTTGGTGGAAACAACTAATTTTATGATTCCAATATTTGTTGATTATGAAGTTTCTTGATTAATTTATGTGATTATATAACATGTCAAGAATATGATAGTTACTTAGTAAATGGCTGAATGTGACTATAGAAGTAGAAGATTCCAGGATGTACTCAGTACGATTGCTGGAGAAAGTTGGATAGTAAAGGCGTTGTGTAAGGACGATAACGATGTCCTACCTTACACAGAGCCCTGTAAGGGTTAGGTCATGGATTCAAACTGGTTCTACAAAACTTTATTAACATATTTACCTCTACTTTCCGGATCTTCTGTCAAGCCTGTCTTACAGGACTTAGTTCAACTTATTCTTTAATATGTCTTCCTGTTAATCCGTAGCAGCTGCTTAACATGTCCTACCGCACGTACATTCTTATAGTCTGACCACAGGTTTTTATTTCTTTTTAAAGGATGACTTTGGAAAAACAACTTTTAAAAAACCTCTTAATATTTGTAATATCCATTCTGTTGTAGGTCCTGCGTGGTTACCAGGAATAGGATGTCTTTTAACTTGGAAGGAAAGCATAAAGAGACTGGGTTACACTCATCTTGTTTGGACAGAATTGTCTACGAAATACGGCGAATTGGTTGGATTAAGACTTGGCAGAGATAAGATTGTCATAGTATCAGGGAAGGATGCGGTTCACAAAGTTCTCTCTGACACAAATTTTGATGGAAGACCAGATGGGTTTTTCTTCAGGCTCCGCTCTTTTGGTCAAAGATTCGGTTAGTAAGATAATAATGCATCAAAGAAGAAAATCCTTTTTTCTCTAATTGAAACTAACTTGGATCTTTCTCTGAAGCTTTAAGTAAATTCTTCCGAGCAGATATAATTTGGCTCCACATCATGAAAAAAAAAAAAAAAATGTTATTTAACTAATTTCCTATTACTTCAGTTCTTCACGGTTGAAAAAGCAAAATTCAACGATGGAAGAACACTACAATAATCCCCACAACAAACAACAACACATGGTTTTCTTCCTTATACAATAATGGAAGAAAACTTTCTGTGATTTTTTATCTGCAAATCACATCAATAAAAAGAGAATCAAAGAACCACTTTAGAATTTACACCATCCTATGACTATAATTTTTATATGAATATAATTTTTATGATCATAATTTCCTTGAATATTCCTATGATTCCTATGAATATAATTTTTATAGTCATAGGATTCTTCTGACTTAATTAATTCACTATGCACATAAACATAAAATTGAATTTTATTTAAATGTTTTAGAAAATTTTAAAGATTTTACTACTTGTATTTTACTTTGTTAACTCCTCGGAGAGAAGAATTTTTTAATTATTAAAAAAATTCGACAATTTATCAGGTCGAGATAAAGTTGAATATTTTGGGATACAGCTTAACTGTCGCTTGTTTAATCAAAGCGATTTCGCTGGTTTGATCAATGCTATGATATTTATTGCATCATAGAGTTAGTCAGTAGCTCGTACATACCTTTTTGAAAGAGTAATACTTATTGTCATTAGTGATTTCAACACACTAAGTAATTCATTTTGAAATTACCATTTCAGTTGTAATTGTTTATTTTTAGGTCTTGTATTCACTGATGGTGCTTTTTTCAACGAGCAGAAGAAATTCGCCTTGAAACATTTAAAGGAGTTTGGTTTTGGCAAAAATGAAATGGAAAATCGCATAATGTTTGAAGTTTCAGAATTAATCACTTCGCTGAAGAACAGTTCAAATGTAAGTAAATGTAGTAGTTGTTGATCAAACTTAAAGTAATCAAGTGTTGTATCTTTTCTTGCTGCTTCTTTTGTATCCCAAACAACACAACATTGGGTTATTACAGGATCGAGAGATCAACCACTTTAATGATCTTCTCTATGTGATCGGGTATTGATCATGTCTCTCCTCTTTAAGATTTATTAAGGTCGATTTAGAAAAACAGGCGAATACGAGCACTAAAGCGATTTTCATATAAAATGCTATTATAGTCTGAGATTTGAATACGACGTATTGACCTCCATGTATAGGCAACTTGGTTCAGCTCTCTAAGCTCATACATTATAAACGGGTATTGGAAAACGCTTAAAGTTAATGCTACGCATCTCCGAACTGAATGTGTGGCAGAGAGGCCAAAATTTGGCTTATTTTATTTTTTAAAAACAAAGCAAGACCAGAAAGCTTTTTGGATAAGTTTATCATCCCTTATTTCGACCTACGCTTAAGCTGATGGTTATTACTTAATAATACTTAAAATAAGCTTAGTGCAGATATTACTCTTATTTCTAAACATCCGTTTGACTTGAATTTATCTTAATAGATGTTTGTCTCACTATTTCTTTTTAAAAAATAATTTACAGAAAGGTCTTACAATTCCTGGAGCGATTGAGGGGAGTTTGCTGAACAATTTATGGTCACTTGTAGCTGGTGAAAGATTCAGCTTACTTGATCAGAGACTCTGGAATCTTCTGGAAAGTATTCACACTGCGTTTAGATTGCAAGATATGACCGGTGGACTCGTCAATCAGATGCCAGTACTGAGGTTCGTACCTGGATTGACCACTTACAAACAGCTAGTTCAAGTTCTTCAATCCCTCTTGACATTCTTAAAGGTAAAAATATTAATTTATAAGTTGAGGGCAGCATAGGTAACTTGATCTAACATTTTGAAGATTAAGATGGAAATAAAAATCAGAGTTTTAGGTATTATTATCATTGTATGCACTAATTATAGCTGATAGGCCAAAAGCTGGCTTTAAAAATGATAATAATTCAATTTGTGGAAAGGGGTCCGTTTTCGTAAAAAAATATAGGCTGGTACAAAAATATATTCTACCTAACATTATGTGTATTTTTTAGACCAGTAATGCTGTAATCCTCAATTCAGTAATTCTCAAACTTCAAAAGTGAAAGCTCTGATCTTCATCTCAAAAATTTGGACTTATACTTCCAACCTAACATTCATAGCATCGATTTAAATTTGAAACATATAATTCTGCTTTCATAAAGTTTTATTAATGGTCAATATCGATTATATAGAACATTCATTTTAATCATAGCTAAGATATGAGTCCTTTGTTGCAGGAATTAGTGAGTGAACATCAAAATACGTTTTCGTCTTCGTATGATAACAGAGACCTCATTGACGCTTTCTTACATGAGATGAAAACAAGATCAACCCAAAATGATTCAAATTACTCTGGTAAGATTTAATTATTACTATATGTAGTACTAAATGTTGCTCTATGCTGATTTCCATTTCTTTAATTCTTAGGATTAAAACCTAAGTGTGCCCAAAGGTTTAGGTTTAGACCCAAAGACATAGGCCAAGTAGGTGGCTCCATTGAACAAACCCAGGCTCAGTCCTGTTCAATACAGGATGGGAGGGAATCGACCATTTCAACCATAGGAAATGTTGGTAGTATTTAATAATGATGATATCAAAATGCCCATTTGGTCAGTGTAGGATTCGTGGGTGTCCCAGGGAATCATCGCAAGTATATTGACTTTGGTTTCCGGGGAGAGTTTTGAGAGTTCGCGCAACCGCTTGGCTACACCGAGCCCATGCCCATAATTTGCTTCGTATCGAGGGTGCAGCAGAGAAAATCGAAAAATTAAAAGCTAGTTCAATGATAATTATATCTTACAATGTACACGGTATCAGCAATCATTCCAAACTCCAAACCCGGTATTATTGCTTTTTAACATTTTTAACCTCCATAAATTCTCAACCGACCACATTGCACATATTTTATAGCTAATCCATGTTATAAAAAAAAGATTTTTTTTTTCCCCCAGAGAAACAGTTGCTCGTTCTACTGTTAGATTTACTTTTGGCTGGAGCCGAAACAACTTCAAGTACCCTAGGCTTCGCATTGCTTTATCTCGTTCACTATCCACACCATCAAGAAGCTATTCAAATAGAAATAGATACGGTTCTTCATCATTCATCACATCCATCTTTGGCTCATCGGGCAGAGTAATATATGTTTTCATTACTAAATGATTTTACTTAATTTAATCATTTACTTATTCCAGTTAGTCATATCGTGTCTTGGCTGACATTATTCGAGCAAATTTAACCATTTTGATAAATTAAGGAAAAGAGGTTATATAACCTAGAATAGAGAGCCAGCGTGATCGTGTGGGTTTAATTTCTTACCACGTCTGCTCGGCCATCACTGAATTATGAGTGGAAAGAGATGGTGTTCGATTCCTCGCCATGACGCTCTGATTTATATTGCTCACTATTAACCACATCATATTCGCTTCGGCGGTACATTGTACAAATGTATGATGTGTTAACTGGCTGGAATTCTTTACCACGGGGCGTTAAATGGGCCTAAGTGATGGCCTAATTGCAAGGTTCGAACAAGTGGTTCGTCCTATCCGTTCTAGTTGGAAGTACTAGACTACTACTACTACTACTACTAACCTAGAATAGAATAAGTTGCCATTATAATGAGATAAGAATAATTGGATTAAATTTTATTCTTCTTATCTATTTAGTTTGAAATGAATTAAAAAGCCAAAAATGATTAAACTTTAATAAAACTGATATTCTTGTTTTGTTTTTTTTATTGTTCATTTAGGATGAAGTTGACCGAAGCATTTCTAATGGAAGTGCAGAGAATTTCTAATGTTACGCCAACAACCATTTCACATAGAGCTATCCGTGATACGCAGATTGGAAAATACATTATACCTAAGGTACAAATTTTACTGACCAGCATTTAATCTGATATACTCCTTCCACTTTTATTTATTTTTGGTGGAGATGGGTATGTTCAACATACTAAAACCCTCTTGGGGGGGGATTCTTTGGGGGGTATTTTACAGACAAAAAACCTAAAATTTTCAGGGGGGGGGGGATTTGTGATTTTTTTTATTTTCGGTTCAAAGTGGCTGGGGGTGGTTTGAGGTGATTTGAGGTGGTTGGGAGTGGTTCAAGGTAGTTGGAGTTGCTCTAACCATCTCGAAACACCTCGAGCCACCTCCAAGCTCCTGTATAATATTGCTCTTCTGAAGAACCTTAAAGGTCTGAGAAGGATTTGTTTTTCAATATTACCGCCTAATAATGTTAGATCGTCTAGGGGATCGCTAAAGGATGTTAAACTTTAGATCTAGTTATCTAATTCTGTTTGTGTAACACAACACTGCGTGAGTGTAACACAACTATAAGTAGTTGTCTCTCTAAGTACTACATGTATAGAATCATTTTGGCACTCTTTCCTATAGTAAATACATAATTTCAAAGATGGATACTTTGAGATGTGTTCTAAACCCAAAGTAATAAAGCTAATACTTCTTAATGCTTTGACCCGTCAAGCACTGCTGTGCTGAAATCCACAAAGATACTTCCGACATCCACATACCTCGCGAGAAACAGTATTTTTCAGTAAATCAGTGAACATAAGCTGGTCTAATTTTTATCACAAAATTTACAGGAGCAATAAGAGTAATTTATTTATTTATTGCAGGACACGATTGTTATGGGCAATCTTTACAGTCTTCATATGGATAAGGATCATTGGGGTGATCCTGAGATCTTCAGACCAGAAAGATTTATCGATTCTTCTGGCAATATTATACAGGACGATTGGTTTCTACCATTTGGAACTGGTAAGACCTAACAATTTTAAAAAGAAGTTGTTAGTAACAATTTTTTAAAGCTTGTTGAATTCAACTGTCGATTGATTGTTTTCTTGGAGTAATTGCACATAGAAATACAAAAGGAGTTTGAGAGCTCTAGGACAGTGCGGTTCTTATAACCTTTTGGTAACCACGGCCCCCTTAAAATTTCCAAATATAATATATATAGTACCTAAATACCTTTCGAGGCCCCCTGGGGGCCGGGGCCCCCCGGTTAAGAACCACTGTGCTGGACATTTTTGGGTCTTTATAAGTCAGCACACATAGATTAGGCATCACGTGGCTCTTTCATTAAAGCAACGAAATACAATAAGTATTGAATATTAAGAATATAGTTAATCATGATGAGTTGATAGTTAATGAAGATGATTGTGATAAAGAGCCCTGTATAGGGGGAACAGGACTATTCCTTAACCCTCACGTCCCCTCCATATAAACTATTACAAAATGTATCATTTCACTACACAAAAATTTCTGTTTATATCAGGTTGAAATTTTACATGCATGATTCAATATCACATCAAATGACTTAAGTAAAGCTTTATTTAAACCGATACGTCAGAACAACAGATATCGGTGAATATTGCGACGCTGGGGACTTTGTCTAACGAACTCGTCATGGGCATTGAACAAAAATGCTAAAATGAACATGCGTATCGAATTTCACCAAATTCGGTCAACTTTTACTCAAGTTGTCGTCAAACATTTCCGACACACACACAGACAGGACTCATTTCTTTTTTTAAAAATATAAATTCGTATTAGTAATTTAATCCATCTGGAAATCTATGACGAAAAACTAAATTAAAGTTCTTGATACTTTTGAAAAGTTTGTATTTTTTTGTATTTAAACTATAATTTCCTTCTAATAACAATTTGAAACTTGTTTACAGGGAAAAGAAGGTGCATGGGTCAAAGTTTGGCAAAGTCCAGCCTATTTCTATATTTTACATCAATTCTTCAGCACTTCACCGTCAGTTTACCACCAGGAGAACCTCTTCCAAGCCTATTAGGACTCGACGGAGCTACTGTCTCTCCCAGGTCATTCAAATGTGTTTTCACATCTAGGAAACCGTAGATTTTAGATTCAATTTGATAGATCAAGAAATATCCTTATAAAACGTTTATCTACGTGCTAAACACCCTAAAGGATTGATAAAACATCATATCCATTGATATATTTCCAGCTTATCTACAGTTAATAATCCTTATTAAACTTTGCTGTACTCGCAATTAGTAAAGAAAATCAAGGGTGTCAATGATAAAACTTTATCTAGGAAACAAGTTGTAGAAAAACTCATAGCAGTTAGATTAGCTTTAGGAGATTCCCTATATGGTACTTCTTTAGATTGTTACTCCCCTATGCTTTTTTAGAATATAAATAATAAATGACTTTGACTAAATAACTATTAAGACAAAGGGATGTTTAGTCCAATGTATTTTGGGGACAAAGGAACACCACACTTCTGCGTATTTATAAGGGCAATAACAGTCTAAAGAAGAACATTCCGTATACATTCTTTAGATTGTTACTCATCTCTGTATTTTTTTTAATAGGGGAGTAAAAATCTAAAAGAAGTGCCGTCTATAGTATGTTTTTTTGAAGTTAAAACAAAACCACGAAACTTTCCTAATATCACAACATTTATCATTAATCTTGTAATTATTTTAATTACAATTTATTATTTTATTTAAGAGATAACCTCCACATTATTACCCATCTTTATTTGTGGAAAATCGTTCATTTTTATCCTCCTATTGATATCAACTCCACTTATGCACCTAATCTAAATTTAAAAAATATCAATTTGTTCCACTTTGAGAATGTGCTACATTCTGTATCACCTGGTTATTGGATCCGAGTATGACTTTGTTTCTATTACTGTTTCTAATAAAAAAAATAAAAAACATTATTTATTGTACAAATATGTATTATATCCCGTAATAAAACTATGGTGTGTTCATAGATACGTAAAAGGAACAGCAGAAAAATGTATTTTTATTTTGTTTTTGTATATCATTTGTAAGATAGTGTTATTATTAAAATTATTTAAATATTTTGTTTATTTTCATTATTGATCTGATCCTCTTAGGTCTCTTGAAAAATTAAGAAATTGTTATTCCTTTTCCTTGAACTCGAATAAGGTACATGAAATTTAAGAAAATGTAAATTATTAAATTTGCGATATCAAGAAAAAGTAATCATAGTCTTGATCGCTTCTAAATGAGGAACATTTAATAGCAAATCAAAATTGATTGCTCCTGTCTTATGTTTCATAGATTGAAAATTAGAAACCGAACTTTTAAGGGCTGAACCCATGTTGTTTTTGAGTATTACTCGTCAGATACAGAACTAGTAAGGGCTGAACTAACGTTGTTTTTGAGTAATATCATCAGATATAGAACTAGTAAGGGCTAAAATCACTTTGTTTTTGAGTAATATCATCAGATGCAGAACTTGTAAGGGCTGAACTCACGTTGTTTTTGAGTAATATCATCAGATGGGAGTGTAAGACTAGGTTAGGATATCTCATGGTCCTTCTCTAATCCAGCTCTTCATTCACCCTTGTATTCTCTTGCATAATATTTTATCATTAATTAAGTTATATCTCCTATCAATAATTTTACCCTTTTCCCTTCTGTAGGAACTTGTAGATTCTTCTGTCTAAATCATGCATTTCTCTTCCTCTTCCTCTTTAATCTTTATTTCACAAATTTCATATCATACTTCCCTTTGATGTATCATATCCTTTGTGGAACAACTATTGTTCTTCAACTACACCTACGGAAAAGCTTAAACTGTCCGAATTCACACACGGCGTGAGATTATAACTTAATCCTAACTGCTATTTTGACAAATAACTTCAATTCATTACTTACTCTCTATTCAAAAGCAACTCGAGTGAACGACGATATCTCATTCTGACGATACTACGTCAGAAAATAAATTTAGTTAGTACAGCATTTGTGGAAAATATATTCTCAAAGTGTGACGTCTTAAGAAAAGATATAATATTAAAGCATAATATTATACATTATACTGGGTGTCCCAGCTAACGTGGAACAGTGAAATATCTCCGGACCCATGATAGATAGAAAGATGGGGTTTTCAGGGTTCGATAATGGCTATAAATGCGCTCCCAGAACATACGCTGAAAATTTTCTGTTTTCAACAAAAGTGTGTGCAACATAATTAAAAAAAAGTGAATAGGAAGCCAAATTTTTAAGACTGGATTTGGATTCTATGGCTGAAAATAAGAATTTTTTACTCTAGGAAATATTTCGCTCCGAGCATTAGTTTGCCGTCTGGAGAGCCCTGAACTTGCTAAAATTGAAACTTTTAACTCCATTTCACAGCTAAACTAATGGATTTAGGAAAAAATTCAAGATACTAAAAGTTATTATTTTTTACGTAAAATCCAAAGCCATTCTTAAAAACATGCTTTATTGGTATTATTTATTTTTATTTTTTATTTTTTTACTTTTTGAACCCTGCTGAACATTTTAGTTCATTGAAGTGATTAATTTTAGATTTTTAGAATGAATTTTAGATTATGACAATAAATAAAACTTTTTGAGTCTCGAATTTGTTGCCTAAATCTATTAGTTAAGTTGTTGAAATGGAATAAAAGTTTCAATTTTAGCAGGTGCAGTGCTCTCCAGATATCAAACTAATGCTCGGAGCGAAAAATTTCCTGGAGTAGAAAATTCTTATTTTTAGTCATAGAATCCAAATCCAATCTAAAATTCATACCTAATATGTAACTGTTTTTGGCCTACAAAAAAGGTGTTCAGCAGGGCACAGAAAGTGAAAAAAATATCAATAATGAATATTTTTAAGAATGGATTTGGATTCTATGACCAAAAAGGAGAATTTTTTGTCTCTTGAATTATTTTCCTAAATCCATTAGTTTAGCTGTAAAATGGACATGAAGTTTCCATTTTTGCACATTCAGGGCTCTCCAGACGGCAAACTAATGCTCGGAGCAAAAAATTTCCAAGAGTAAAAAATTCTTATTTTTAGGCATAAAGTCTAAATCCAGTCTTAAAAATTAGGCTTCCAATTCACTTTCTTTTAATTATGTAAATTGCACACACTTCTGCTGAACACAGAAAAAGTTCAGCATATGTTCTAGAAGCGCCTTTTTACCCATTATCGAACCATGAAAACCGCATCTTTCTATCTATCATGGTTCCAGAGATATTTCGCTGTTCCGCATATTAGCCGGGACACCCTGTTATATATATAAAGAAGGATTTGCAGTCCGAATTTTAGCTTCCACTACTGGAAGCGAAACACGTGTGTTCATCTTGTGCTTGTGTTTGCTTCGAGTCAATATCACGATGCATCACAACCCTGAAGATGCTTCCAGTAGTGGNCCAGTCTTAAAAATTAGGCTTCCAATTCACTTTCTTTTAATTATGTAAATTGCACACACTTCTGCTGAACACAGAAAAAGTTCAGCATATGTTCTAGAAGCGCCTTTTTACCCATTATCGAACCATGAAAACCGCATCTTTCTATCTATCATGGTTCCAGAGATATTTCGCTGTTCCGCATATTAGCCGGGACACCCTGTTATATATATAAAGAAGGATTTGCAGTCCGAATTTTAGCTTCCACTACTGGAAGCGAAACACGTGTGTTCATCTTGTGCTTGTGTTTGCTTCGAGTCAATATCACGATGCATCACAACCCTGAAGATGCTTCCAGTAGTGGAAGCGAAACGTCGGATTTCAAATCCTTTGTGACGCGGATTTCACCGGAAACCCAAGCTGTTTATAACGAGTCTACCCGCGAAATCCTATGCAGAATTAATATAGTCAGAATTGTTAAATATTTTATTATTACAAAGTTCTAGACAATTTAGTTATAAGATTATTATTAGAATTATAACTTAATAATAATATAATGATTACATTTTGTTGTTGTTGGTTGAATAGGAAATCTTCGGTGTTCCCGCATTTTGGTGATGAAGCCTTAATTATAACCTCAATTGCAGGTTGTTTCTTCGAGCTGCTTCAAAGTGATTCTCGTTTTAGAAGGAAATCCCCTTTAAGTTTTTCGCAGATTCTTCATATATTTAAGGTATTTACTTTTAGATTAATATTAACAATTAGTACTCTAGCACAGCGTTTTAGGTGCCGCGACCCCATAAATTTCTTTTTAATATTGTGGCCACACTACAGTCAATATAGTGTATTGCATATTGCATACCTTAAGGATTGCAGGATTGTGATACTGATATATTGACCCTCTCTTATAGAAATAGTCAATGACTTTTATTGTAAAACAATTTTTGCAAGTATTACCATCAACATCAATCTTAATTGTTATTATTAAATTTCAATAGAATTACCTAATAAAAACAAAAGACTAAAAGTAAATGATTATTTTCGTCATTTTAGAAATAAAGATTGATGATGACCTTATAATGAAGGGTCTAAACGTTTAGTTGATGTGGATTATTTTTTTAATTTTCTTACCCAAGATCCACATTAACATTTCAATTACAAAGGTGGCTGACTTTACCGTATTCGGTAAAAAGTAATACGTGTTTATTTGTCAAAGCAGCATTCAATATGTATCAATAAATTATTTTCTTTGTACTATCTCCAAATAGAAAATACCGTGATAGTGTAGGACTTTCATCACGTCGGGGTCACCAGTATATACATAGTATTATTAGCTATATAAAATAAACTGACTCGTATGTTTTGCGGTTCAAGACTTGGGAACGCAATTATATTCTTTTTTACAAAAAAAAAAAAAAAAAATACTTTGACTGACTTTTTATCGAACAACAAAAATTAAAGCAAAATAAAATAAATAATGAATTATTTCGAATTCGGTAGGACTATTCCCCTGCAATATTATATTTATAATAATAACTAACACTATACGGAAACTAACTATCTATATATGGCAAACAAAAGCAGAACATTGATTATAATATTATTATGTTTTGTGCGTATATAGGCTTCCACGGGTAGACTTATAATAAACAGCTTGATTACCGGTGAAATCCGCTTCACGAAGGGGGAAGTCCGACGTTGTACATCCTGTGTTTGCTTCGAGTCTACACCACGATGCACCACACCCCTGAAGATGCTTCCAGAAGTGGAAGCGAAACGTCGGACTTCAACCCCTTCGTGACGCGGATTTCAACAGAAAACCAAGCTTTTTATACAAAAAACAATATTATGACAAAATAAATACTAAATACACAAACTTCTGTCATTAGACAATTTATTATTTAAATTAACCAGGTACAACAATTATTTCATTATAGTTACATAAATATGAACATTATAGCTATTTATAACATTAAATTATGTATATTTGAGATTAAAATATTTTGATAAATGATTAAAAATATCTAACAACATATTACATAAACAATATAATCATCAATAATTAAATAAGTATAATAACTTAAAGTAACTAAATTAAGTATTTGAGGTCCCGCGTTAACTGAGATTACAATATAAGCTTATATTCTATGTAAAATAATATAACTAAGCTAAAGTTTACGAGCTTATATACTAAGCCTAGGTATAAGCTCGTATTACGAAAAAAACGAACGTCTATTCATAAATTTATTTACATTTTTTTTAAACTATTTTTTAACTAAATTTTAATTGTAACTTCTTAAAATAATTGTAATTTATTTAACCATTATTCTAAAAAAGAATAAATGATTTCTTTTTGATTAATTACTGCTTTTCATTGAAGACTCTAATAATGACCGAGAGCCCTAATTCCGGAATTAAAGTTTTACTAAAGAAACGTTCATTTTTATCTTACTATTAACATAAACTCCATTTGCGTTCCTATTATTGTATATATATATATATATCACGTTCTTTTTGAGTAATA